>BQMB01000800.1:292500-396878 GCA_027943415.1 Closterium sp. NIES-67
TAATCGCCCATATGGTATGGGACCATACCTTACTGCTATCTGATCTCTGATCTCCCTCCGTTTGTACCAACCCCTCCTTTCTTCCATACCCTACCATCCAATCAGGACTTGCCAACTCATCTCCGCCAGCTGGCGCACGCGGTGATTGCAGCGATCTCCCGGCCGCCGCACCATGCTGCCATGTCAGCCGCCACATCAGCAGACTGGCAGCGTGAGGTGGCTGCCACGTGGGCAGCCCCTCTGCTGATGCAAGCACAGGCGGTGCTGCAGCAGAAGCTGACGTCAGCGCTCTGCTGCTGGTTGAGGAAATGGAAGGACGTGATTGGAGGCTCTCCTGCTGCTACAACTGGTGCTGCTACTGCTGCTACAACTGGTGCCGCTACAGTAGCTACAGCTGCTACAGCTTCTGCTGCCGCTTCCAGGCCTGGTTTGAATTCTGCTGGGGAAGTGATAAGGGATGGGGAGTCTGACTGTGCCTCTGAGGCCGGTAGTCTGCGCCTGGTTGTGAGGGAGATCGAAGACGTTTTGCTGACGCATGGACCCTCCGTTGCAAGAGAAGAGCGAGCACAGATGGCAACAGACGCAGCAGGGGTGGCAGGGGTAGTGGCTGGTGCGGGGACTGCAGAGAGGAGAGCAGGGGAAGTTCCAGGGGCGGGCTCTTCTAGCCAGGGAAGAGGATATGCAGATGTGGAGTCTTTTGTCGCGTACTTGCTGAAGGAACAGGAGTGCCAGGTTGGGGCCTTGACGCACAGAGTGAGTGTGCGGCAGGTCGGGTCGGCAGCAGGCAGCATTGCAGCAGTGGACAGCAGCAGCAGTGGCAGCAGCAGGGTGGTGGACTTAGAGCTTCACGTTCAGCCTCCTCTGTCGCACTCCCAGCAGCGGCTGCGTGACTGCGTCCACCAGCTGCTGTCTCCAGCTCTCTCTGCTGCTGCAGAGGCAAACAGTGTCCTGGCTTCTGCTTCTGCTGCCCTGCATTTCCCCTCCTCGGGCGTCTTTCCTGGTAACCCTGGTGATGTCACTCCTGCAGCTGCTGGTAAACCTAGTGACGTCAGCAGCAGCAGCAGCAGTGGTGGTGCCGGTGCTGGTGGTGACAGGAGCAGCGTCAGCACGGACAGCTACCATAGCACTGCAAGAGGCAGCGCTAGTACCAGCAGCCTGTTGGTGGTGAGGTGTGAGGTTCCAGTGAGGCTGGAGGCGTGTGCGTATGGGGTGGTGGATGCCCTGGTAGGGGCGGCAGAGGGGTGGATTCAGGAGTGGAGGATGAGCGCTTCTGCGGCGGAGATGAGGCTAGAGAGGTGCTCTCGTGCTGCTGCTGCTGCTGTTGCCGCCGCTTCGGCTGCCGCTGCTTCTGGCGCTGAGTCTGGTATGGCTGCTGCTGCTGCTGCTGCTGCTACCAGTTCTTTTGCTGACGCTTCTGCTGCTGGTGCTGCTGCTAGCAAGGGCCCTTCCTCCTCTCTCTCCCCCTCTCCTACTGCTCTCTGGCGTTCCCTCATAGTCGAAATTCAGCAGGTTCGGAACCAGCTGGCTGCCAAACCTGCGGTGGTTAGCTTCGGCGGAGCCGACCAAACCTCGTTCCTAGCCTTGGACGCAGGCTCGGTGAGGGAGGCGCTGGTGGCTCGGTGTGAGGCTTGGATTCGAGCGGCTGAGGAGGATATAGAAGGGAGGGCGGTAGGGGGATGTAGGGAGGCGATTAAAGAGGTATTTGAGCTTAAGGAGATTTTGGAGGGAATTAGGAGGGATGCAGTGGGAGAGGTCGAGGGGAGAGGAAGGGAGCGGATGGGAGAGAGAGAGGTGGGCGTGAGGAGCAAGGGAGAGGGGGAAGAGGAGGGGCAAGCAGGTGCGGGTTGTGGTGGTGTTGGTAGGAGTGAGGGGCTGTCTGTGGATGTGAGGAAGCTGATAGAGCATCTAGAGAGAGTGAGGGAGGCGGAGAGGAGGGTAGTGGAGGTGAGTGAGAGAGTGGAGAAGCTCAGGCCTCTGGTGGAAGCTGCAATTGCCAGGGGAGGGGGAGGTGATGCGGGAACGGGCAACAATGGTGACAGTAGCAGACGTGACAGTAACAGAGCCAGCTGCAGTGGTGGCAATAGCTGCAGTGGGGGCGAAAGCATCACTGCAGGAGTTGGGCTGGGACTTGTGCTGGCAAGCTGGAAAGAGCTGGAGAGCGAATGGGGAACTCTAGGTTGGGCAAGAGAGGCTGTTATGGGAGGGACGGAAAGAGCATCATCATCATCATCATCATCATCATCATCATCATCATCAGCAGCAGCAGCAGCAGCAGCAGCAGCAGCAGAGGGAGTAGAGGTAGCAGCAGGGGAATCCCCCAATGGCATAGTCTTCCTTCGGGGCCTTGTGAGCGTTCAGGCGTTATCTGCGCTGCAGGTGCATGTGGGGGAGGTGGGAAGGAGCATGGACGAAACAGAGACGTGGTGGGCTGCTGTTATTCCCACCAGTGGGGACTGTTCCAGAGGGAGGGCTGCTGGTGCGCTCGTGCAGTGCGCACGCATGGTGGGGCAGCTTAAAACGAGGATAGAGCTCGTGAGGAACGTGATCGGGTTGATTGGCAGGGAGGGGGGGGATGAGGACGAGGAGGTTGGCAGAGTGGAGGAGAGATTGGTAAGGGTGGAGGAAGAGGCAGGGGATATGCAGCACATGTGGCTGCTTCTGAACCGTCTCTTAGACGCGATTGCGTCGGTTGAAGGGATTAGGGTAGCAGAATTCAACCCCGAATCGGACCTCACCCCTCTGCACTCCGCCTTAGGCGATTTGAACCGGGAGGATGAGATTTCCGGCCAGCACGGCGCGTTCCGGGCGGTTCAGTCCGCTGCCCAGAAATTAATCGCCAGCCTAGGTTTGGTGTCGAAGCTAGTTAAAGCCTCGCTTCAGGAGGCCCACTGGAGGGCCCTCGCCCGAGCCTTGGGTTTCCAAGCCAAGGGCGGGCTCGGCGCCGGAGGTGCTCTCCAGGTCCGGGATCTGGTTCGGGCGCTGGGAGGCTTGGAAGGCCGAGCGGCAGCGGAGCAGGTGTTATCTGCCGTCCAGGGGGAGGTGGCACTCAGGCAATTTATGGATAAGGTAGAGAAAGAGTGGGGGGAGCAGGAGTGGCAGCTCAAGGGGTTCAGAGACAAGTGGAGAATCGTGGGGAATCTCGGACTGGTCGGGGAGATGGTTCTAGAGCATCTGAGCATGCTGGGAGCGATGAAACAGTCGCCATTCTTCCCGCCGTTTAGAGACGCGGTGAGGGAGTGGGAGGGGCGGCTGGGGGTGTTGAGTGAGCTGGTGGACGCACTAGCAGACGCGCAGTCCAAGTGGGTCCGTTTGGAGGCACTCATGGCGTCTCCAGCCGTCCGCTCCATGCTCCCGGACACCCACCGCGCCTTCCACGAAGCTTCCCTCCCATTCACGGACTTCCTGGGGTCCCTCGCCGCCCACCCGCTTGCGATCGACCTGGCGAGCCTCGCGGAGAAGGACGGCGGCACCGGGCGGCGGGTTTTGGCGGTTTGTGCGGAGGTGTTTGGGCGGGTGTTGGTGGAAGTTCAGGCGCATCTGGACAAACAGAGGCGGATGCTCCCGAGGCTCTACTTCCTGGGGGATGACGACCTCCTGCAGCTCATCTCGGCCTCACCATCGGATCTCTCCGCGGTATGTGTAGTGCATGCTTGCTTGTGTCCTAGGTAGGGGGAAGGTTCACTTTCTGTGGCATGAATGGGTTTGGGGTGTGGCATCTGGGCAAGCAGAGGCGGATGCTCCCGAGGCTCTATTTCCTGGGGGATGACGACCTCCTGCAGCTCATATCTGCGTCACCAACTGATCTCTCTGCGGTATGGTTGGGTTCGGTGGGGTATGCGACGGCCCTTGAGTGCTAAAAAAATGGTGAGAGACTTTATTTGTAGGTGTTTGTATAATTTTTGAGGCGCCTCAAAAAAACTTTATTTGTAGGTGTTTGTATACGTGTTTGTGGAGGTACTTGTGCTCCCGAGGCTGTACTTTTTTCGGGGGGTGACGATCTGCTACAGCTCCTTTCGGCTTCACCAGCTGGTCTTTCTGCGGTATAGTCTGGTTCATGTTTTTTTCACATATATGTGGAAGTGTGTGTATACGGGTATGTGAGTGTAATCCTGAGGCTCATATTGGCATCGCCAACTGATCTCTTTGTGGTATGTTGTAAAGAAAGGCCCCACTAAAGCAAGCTCTTCACACTGCAGTCCCCATGCCATGCCCCCCCCAAACCCCGTGATTCCGTGTCCCCATCCATCCCCCTCTCCCCCTCTCCCCCTCTCCCCCTCTCCCCCTCTCCCCCTCTGCCCCCCTCCCCCTCTCCCCCTCTGCCCCTCTGCCCATCAGACCCAAGCGCACATTCGCAAGCTCCTTGTGAGCCACTTCCCATCCCCCGAACACTCCCACATTCGTATCCTCTCATATCGCCCTCCTCCCTGCTCCCCTCCATCCATCCCCTTCCTCGCCCCCCCCAGATCCACGTGCACATTCGCAAGCTCTTCACTGCGGTCTCCATGCCTCCACCTCCCATCCCCCCAACACTCCCGCATTCCGTTCCTCTCATATTGCCACATTTCCCCACATCCATCCCCCCTCTCCCCTCGCTCCCCCCAGATCCACGTGCACATTCGCAAGCTCTTCACTGCGGTCTCGGGTGTCGAAGTGTCCACAGTTTCTAATGACGGCACAGCATCTACACTGTCTACAGCGAACAAAGTGTTGATCACAGCAGCTCTATCAGACGGGGAGAGGCTGGTTCTGCACAAACCAGTGGAGCTAAGTGATGGTGCTGCTGCCACGTCAGCAGGTGTCACGTCAACGGATGCCACGTCAGCAGAAGCGGCGGAAGGCCAGAAGCCAGCAGGAGCCACCAAGTGGCTGCTGGACCTTGACGTGGCGCTCAGGACCACTCTGAGCGACCTGGTTGTGTCAGCCGTTGCTGAGCTGGCAGCCTGTGATTGGCTGGTGACTGCTGGAGCGAGTAGGGATGGAAGGAGCGGGAGTGGAGTTAAGGTGAGCGGTAGCAGCAGTAGGAGGAATGGGGGGAGGTTCCTAGAGTGGCTGTTCAAGCTGCCGCTGCAGCCGGCGCTGCTGGCTCTGCAGGTGAGCTGGACCTCCCTGGTTGAAGGGATCCTGGCAGGAGAGGGAGGAGAAGGGCAGAGAGGAGGAGGAAGAGAGGGAGCAGTGGAAGAGTGGGAGAGTGGAGCAGGAGGAGGGGAGGGGTGGAGGGGAGAAAGCAAGGCAGCAGAATTGCAGAGGCTAGTGCTAGGGCTGGAAGGTCTGCTGCAGTGGCTGGCTCGGGCTGTGAGAGAAAAGAGAGAGCTGGCTGCTGGGGGAGGAGGAACAGGGGGAGTGGCAGGGGGAGCAGGGGGAGCAGGGGGAGCAGGGGGAGCGGAGGGTAACCTGATGGAGGTCAAGTGTGAGGCGGTGATTACAGTGCTGGTACACCTGCTGGAGAGCAGCAAGGGGCTGCTGAAGCAGCACCAGGAGGAGCAGGAGCAGGAGAGCGATAAGGAGAAACAGCAGCAGCAGCAAAAGGAAGAGAAGAAGCAGCTCGGGCTCTCCCTCTCCTCCTTCGCGTGGCGCAAGTGCCTCCGCTACTATCTCGACCCGTCCCTCCCTCCCCTCCACCGCCTCTCAGTTCAAATCGCAGACGCCTCGTTCACATACGGGTTTGAATACTCCGGCTGCTCCCCCTCTCTCGTCCGCACCTCCCTCACCGACCGCTGCTTCCTCGCACTTTCCCAGGCGCTCTGGCACGGCCAGGGTAGCGCTCTGATTGGCCCAGCTGGCACCGGGAAGACGGAGACGGTGAAGGCGCTCGGGCGGCAGCTCGGGCGGCCGGTTTTGGCGTTGTCTTGTGACAGGAGCTTTGATAGTGCGGCTGTGGGGAGGGTGCTGGAAGGCGTGGCGAGGTTGGGGGCGTGGGGATGTATGGATGAGTTTAATCGGCTGGATGAGAGTACAATGTCAGCCATATCGCAGCACCTGGTGGCGATTCAGGGAGCGCTGAAGGAGAGGAGGGGGACGGCTGTACTGGCCGGGGCTGCTGTGCCCGTGCACCCTGCTACTGGTGAGTGGTGGGTGTATGGCATGTGAGACTGGGGATGCATGGATGAGTTTAATCGGCTGGATGAGAGTACAATGTCGGCCGTATCGCAGCACCTGGTGGCGATTCAGGGAGCGCTGAAGGAGAGGAGAGAGACGGCTGTATTGGCAGGGGCTGCTGTGCCCGTGCACCCTGCTACTGGTGAGTGGTTGGTTCGGGGATTCGGGTTTATGAAGCACTGTGAGGTTGTAATTTCTTGAGTCGACTCAAAAGGTGAGTGGCGGGTTCAGGGTTTCGGGTTTATGAAGCACTGCGTGAGGCTGTGAGTGCGTGGGGATGGATGGATGAGTTCAACCGGTTGGATGAGAGTACCATGTCGGCCATGCCGTAGCACCTAGAGGCGATCCAAACTGCATTGGGGGAGAGCAGGGAGATGGCTGTGCTGGCCGGGGCTGCTGTGCCTGTGCACCCTGCTACTGGTGAGTGGTTTGGCTCAGGGATTGGGGGCGTGAGGGTGCATGGCGTGAGGGTGCAGGGCGTGAGGGTGCATGGCGTGAGGGTGCATGGCGGGAGGTGCCAGAGGAGGGAGACGGCCATGCTGGCAGGGGCTGCTGTGCCCGTGCATCCTGCTACTGGTAAGTTTAACTGGTGGCATGGATGAGTTCAACCGGTCGGATGGGAGGGAGGGAGAAAGGACACTTCTGGTTTATTCGTGACGCTCAACCCGCGGTATGCAGGCAGGGACCATCTACCCTCCTTTGCCTGTCGGCTGACCTTTTAGTTACTATATATGTCCTCTCCCCCTCCCTTCCTTCCCCCACTTATACCCCCCAGGCATATTCGTGACGCTCAACCCGCGGTATGCAGGCAGGGACCATCTACCCGAGAGCCTGTCGGCTCTCCTTCGCCCTCTCACCGTCGCCACCCCCGATGCATGTGCCATCGCTCATGTGACTCTGCTGTCGTGCGGTTTCTCACACGCGGAGAGATTGGCTGATGCTGCCACACGCATATTCCAGGTACTGCTGGTGTGAAGATCCGTGCATACACACTTCCAGGTACTTCGCACAGGCATACACACTTCACACTAGGCTTGAGCATTGACCCGGCCCGGCCCGTTTCTGGTCGGGCCGCCGGACCTCGAGCCGAGCCGGGCCGGGCCGAGGTTGGGCCGACCTTGGGATTTTCCCAGCCCGTGCCCGTGTTTAGGGGTCGGGCCAGCCTTGGCCCAGGGGCAGGCCAGGGCCCGCCAGGGGCAAAAAACGGGCCGGTGGCGGGCCAAGGCGGGCCAGGGGCGGGCTGGGGGCGGGCCGAGCCGGGCCGGGCCGCCAAAGGTCGGGCCGAGTCTAGAAAATGGACTGGCCGCAACCACTAGGGGTTTGGCCGGGCCGCCAAAGGTCGTGCCCGGCCAAAACCGGGCCGGTCCCGCGGGCGCCATGCTCATGCCTACTTCACACACACATGAAACACATACATACCTTCATCCACCTGATGCATGCACCATCGCCCATGTGACCCTGCTGTCGTGCGGCTTCTCACATGCAAAGAGATTGGCTGATGCTGCCACACGCATATTCCAGGTAGTGTGTAGGGGCGAATGTGCATGCCCAATCACTTGAATGCACCGTGAATGGTGTTTGCCCAATCACTAGAATGCACCGTGAATGGCTTTTGAGTCGTCTCAAAAGGTTCTGTGTGGGGGCGAATGTACACGCTCAAACACTTGGATGCACCGTGAATGGTGTTTGGGCGTGAATGCCTACATGCATGAATCTGGACTCCTGATGCACGTGCTCTTTAGTCTGCTAGATCCCTTATGTTCGCTCTGCCCCTTGTTTTCCCTTGCCCACCCTCTCCCTCGCCAACCCTTTCCCTTGCCAACCCTTTCCCTTGCCAACCCTCTCCCTTACAGGAGTCAGAGCAGCAAATGGCTCCCCAGCCCCAATACGACTTCAGCCTGAGAGCCCTTAAAGCCGCTCTCAAGTCTGCTAGATCCGTAATGCTCGCACAGACTGCGATAGAGGGGGGTTCGATCAAGGCTGCGAGTAAGCAGAGGGACGAAGGGGGGGAGGAGGCTTGTGAGGGAGAGAGGGAGGGGAAGGACGGGGAGGGGAGACGTGAGGAGAAGGGAGGAGAGGGAGAGGAGGGGGAGGGGGAGGGAGGGCTGGAGGAGGAGGAGAATGGGAAAGCGGATGCACGGGATCGGGAGGAGCAGGAGGAGCAGGAGGGGCAGGAAGGGCAGGAAGGGGAGGATGAGTTTTATGAGGCAGAAGGTGGAGCGGAAGGGGAGGAGGAGGAGGAGGGGAAGGAGGAGAGGAAGGAGGAGAGGAAGGAAGAGGAGGAGGGGGCGAACAGCGAGGATGAACAAAAGGAGACCCTTTTGGGTCTGGAGGTGAAGAAATCAGAGGAGGAAAAGGAGGAGACAGAGGAGACGGTGCAAAGAGTGGAAACAGAAGCGGGAGAGGAGGAGGGAGAGGAGGGCAGAGTGGAGGAAGAGGAGGGGGAGGAGGAGGAAGACGACGATGAGGCCCACCGTGCGCTGAGATGGCCTCTGGAGTCCCGCTCCCTCGTGCAGGGCATCTTCGGCCAGCTGGCAGCCAAGCTGGCGCCTGCTGACGTGGCAACCTTCCGCGGCGTGGTTTCCCGGAACCTTCCGGACGTGGCTGTGGAGGAGACGGGCGATGCTGAGCTGGCGGCGGCGGTGGAGGCGGTGTGTGAGAGGGAGGGGTACGTGGCGAGCTGTGATTGGACGAGGAAGGTGCTGCAGATTGCGAGGCTGATGGAGCTGCACCAGGGGATCATGCTGGTGGGGCCGCCTGCTGGGAAGACGACAGCATGGAGAGGTGAGGAGCGGTGGGGATGGGTGAGAAGGGCACTGCATGACTGTGTATAGGGTGCAGATTGTGAGGCCGATGGGGCTGGACCAGGGGATCAGCCGCCTGCTGGGAAGACAATGGCGTGGAGAGGTGAGAAAGGGTGAGATGCGGTGTTGGGTGGTAGGGAGTGGGGCGCACTATGCTGCTGGATTATGCTGGTTAGGCCGCCTGCTGGGAAGAGCCCTGCATGGAGAGTAAGGGTGTTTAGGATTAGGAGGGCGTTCCGTATCTTGATTATAGAACACAAATGGCGAGGCTGACGGGGCTGCCCCCAGGGGATCATGCTGGTGGCCTGCTGGGAAGTCAACTGCTTGGAGAGGTGAGAAGGGGTGGAGAGTTAGGGTGTTTGGGATTGGGGTATCGGGTTTCCTGCGCGAGTTCTCCTGCCCGAGTTCTCCTGCGCGAGTTCTCTCCGAGTTCTCCTGCCTTCTTCCCTTGTGTGCAGTGCTGCGCAAGGCAATAGAGCCATCACAAGGCGTGCAGGTCTCAGTGACAGTGGTCGATCCCAAGAGCCTATCCAAGGAGGCGCTCTTTGGGAGTGTGGATGCAACTACTAGGGAGTGGCAGGGTGGCATGTTTTCACTCGGGCCGCTTCTCTCTCGTCCTCCCCTCCCTTCCTCTCCTTCCCTCTCTCCCTGGTGTGCAGTGCTGAGGAAGGCAATAGAGGCATCGCAAGGCGTGCAGGTGTCAGTGACAGTCGTGGATCCCAAGAGCCTTTCCAAGGAAGCGCTGTTTGGGAGTGTGGACCCAACTACTAGGGAGTGGCAGGACGGGGTGTTCACTAGAGCGCTTAGGGATGTGGTGAGGGGATATGAGGAGGAGAGGGAGCGGGAGACGGAGGGAGGGAGTGTGGTGGAAGGGGAGGAAGAAGAGGGCGTGAGGGATGGGAGGGAAGGGGAGGGGGAGGAGGAAGATGGAGTGGGGGTGCAGCGTGTGCAGCAAGGGCCAGGGGGCAAGGCGTGGAGGCGGCTGCACTGGTTTGTGTTTGATGGCGAGGTGGACCCCATCTGGATCGAGACGCTCAACTCGCTGCTGGACGACAACAAGGTGAGAGAAAGGCGAGGTGAGAGCGCCTTTTGACCTGACTAATTTGCATGTGTAACAAGGAGCAGGGGGCAAGGCGTGGAGGGGCAAGGAAAATGGGGCAAGGCGTGACGGCGGCTGCAGTGATTTGTGTTTGATTTGATGGCGAGGTGGACCGGATGTGGATCGAGACGCTTAACTCCCTGCTGGACGATAACAAGGTGGTCGCGCCTTATCAGTTGACTCAAAAGCACGTGTAACAAGGAGATTTTTTAGAATTCCAAAAAATCTTCGGCTCAAAAGAATGTGTCACAAGGACAGGGGGCAAGGTGTGGAGGGACTAGCCGTAGAGGCGGCTGCACTGGTTTGTGTTCGATGGGAAGGTGGACCCCATCAGGATCGAGACGCTCAACTCGCTGCTGGACGACAACAAGGTGAGAGCGAGACAGACAGGATGCCGCCACAATGATGATGATGGGTTGGCAAGCCGTGGAGATGGTTGCACTGGTTGGTGTTCCATGGGGAAGTCGACCCGATCTGGATCGAGACGCTCAACTCGCTGCTGGACGACAACAAGGTGAGAGCGAGACGGACAGGATGCCGCCACAATGATGATGATGGGTTGGCAAGCCGTGGAGATGGTTGCACTGGTTGGTGCTCCATGGGGAAGTCGACCCGATCTGGATCGAGACGCTCAACTCGCTGCTGGACGACAACAAGGTGAGAGCGAGGCAGCTTGTACAGGGGATACAGAATGATGCCCCCAATTATGGCAACACTATCCCACATATTTCAAGTGCATTGAAAACATATCCTTCCACTCTACCCATTCCCCCTCCATCGGATTATGACACTACCCAATGGCGAGCCTTCTCAACCACGGATCCTTCCTCAACCACGGCAGCACTATCCCGCATATTTCAAGGGCATTGACAACATATCCTTCCACTCTACTTGTCGCCCCTCCGTCAGGTTATTATGACCCTACCCAGGGACGAGCGTGATTTTTGAGTCGACTCAAAAATCCCCTACCCATGGACGCTCCTCCGCCAGCATATCCTTTATTGACAACATATCCTTCCTTCCACTACTTGTTGCCCCTCCGCCAGGTCATGACCCCCTCTCCTCTCCTCCCTACTCCCTACCCAGGGGCGAGCGTCCCCCTCTCCTCCCCCACGTGCTCTGCATATTCGAGTGCCCCTCTCGCACCCCTTCCACTCCACCCTTCATAACTACCCTCCATTCTCCCCTTCCCCTCTCCGCCAGGTCATGACCCTACCCACAGGCGAGCGTCTCCCCCTTCTCCCCCACGTGCACTGCATATTCGAGTGCCTGTCTCTCACCCCTTCCACTCCACCCTTCATAACTACCCTCCATTCTCCCCTTCCCCTCTCCGCCAGGTCATGACACTGCCCACAGGCGAGCGTTTGCCCCTTCTCCCCCACGTGCACTGCATATTCGAGTGCCCCTCTCTCGCCCACGCCACCCCCGCCACCATCTCTCGCCTCGGCGTGGTGTGCTTCCCGCCCTCCCTCCTCTCCACCCCCATGCTCCTCAACCGCTTCCGCTTCCTCCTCCCCCCGATGCCCTTCACTCAACCACCTCCCCCATCCTCCTCCTTCTCCTCCTCCACTCCCCCCCTCTCCTCCACCGTCACCCCCCCCCTTCTCTCCTCTCTTCCCTCTTCTGCAACTCTTGTCCCCACCACCACCACCACCACCCTCTCTTCCCACTCTTCCCACTCTTCCCACTCCTCCCACTCCTCGCTCTTCTCCCCGCCACTCTTCCTCCCCTCCCGCCTCTCCCTTGGGATTGACGCCCCAGACGAGCATCTCGTGCTGCTGCCGCCCGGCCTGCCCCAGCCTCTGCTACAGCCGGTGCTGGCTGTGGCGCTGGCCGCGCTACAGCCGGGGGGGCTGCTGCAGCAGGCTCTAGAGGCCGCTGCTGCTGTCAGTGGCGCTGCTACTGCTGCTGCCGCCGCTACAGCTGCCACAGCTACAGGGTCAGCACAGGGAGAATCCATTTCCTTTGACTCCATGCGGGCCCTTCGCTCCGTTTTCCTCTACTATTGTTACCGAACCTCCGACCTCTGCCGTCCCCCCGCCTCCAGTGCCGATCCGTTCAAGAGTGACACTCTTGAAACAGGACGCAGTAAGGGTTCTGAGGGGACCCAGAAGGGTGGCGCTGAGTGGCAGGTAGTGGTGGTGCAGAGGTTTGTTAGAAAGGCCATGGTAGAATCGACTATGGCAGGGGTTGCAGGGGGCATGGATTCCGCCTCTCGCTCTGCCTTTGCGCACCGGCTGGCAGGTATTCTGACATCTGAGGGGTTAGTAAAGGATGACGTGGCCTGTCGTGCCACGTCAGAGCAGCTGCTGAGCTGTTTTGCTGACGTGGCGAGCGGGCATTGGAAGCCGTGGGAGGCGGCTCTGCCGGGAGTGGCGGATGCTGATGCTGCCGTTGGGGGCTGTTTTGGAGATGAGGAGGTGGAGGAGGGAGAGGAGGGAAGTGAGGAGGAAGAGGGTAGAAGCAGCAGTTTTAAAAGGGGAAATTCCATCTCTGGTCGAAGCGTTGGCGCGGCGAAGCAGAGCAAGCATGCAACGGATACAGGAAAGGCCGGGAGAACAAGAAGAGGAGGATCAGGACGGGTAGGAGCAGCAACAGCAGCAGGATCAGCAGCAGGGGCAGGAGGGGGAACAGGAGGGGGAGTAGACTCAACTACAGTGATTCCCACAGCAGAGACAGAGCGGTTGGCAGCGGTGATAAAGGCCAGCCTGGCCCAATCACAGCCCATCCTGCTCTGCGGCCCGCCCGGAAGCGGGAAGACCCTGGCGCTGACAGCTGTCGCGCAGGCGTTGGCTGCTGCTGGGGCGGACGAGGCACAGGCGGCTGCTGCTGCTGCCGCTGCTGCAGCTGCTGCTGCTGGTGGGATGGGGATTAAAGGACAGGTGAAGGATGGGAAGGTGACACTTCTGCAACAGCAGCAGCAGCAGCAGCAGCAGACGGGGAGTAAGCAACCGGCAGAAGGGGCGTCGGCAGCAGCAGCAGCAGGGCCGAAGCTCCACGTGGCAGCTTTTAACTTGTCGCTGTCGACGTCACCCGAGTCGTTTATTGCTGAGCTGGAGCAGCACTGCCAATACGTGAAGCTCCCTGCTGGTACCAGTGGTGGCTTTTCAGCATCGGGGCCCTTTGATTCGGAGCACAAGCCACCTGCATCAACAACATCCGAGCACCAAGCTGCATCAGCAGCAGCGGGAGGAGGGGCAGCAGTAGCAGCAGCAGCATCGACATCAGCAGCAGCAGCAGCGGCCGCTGCACCCAGCATCAACTGGGCTCTAGAGCCAAAGGAGCCAGTGCCTGCGGACGGCCGTCTGCTGCTGCTCCTAGACGAAGTCAACCTGCCCGCCCCCGATGCGTTCGGAACCATCCGCATGGCCGGCCTCCTTCGGCAGCTAGCGGAGCCGCAGCTGATTCCCCAGACGCCGGGGCAGCAGTATGGACGCAGGGGGGGTAGGATCGGTGGTGGTGGTGGTAGTGGGGGGAGAAGCAGCAATGGCAGTACGCACCCTGGTAGTAGCAGCAGCAGTGGTAGCATTGGTGGTAGCAGTGGTGGTGATGGGTATGCGTATGGGTTCTGGCATCCCAAGCGGCGTGTTTGGGTGCAGCTGAGGCGGGTGTCATTTGCAGCCACGTGCAATCCGGCCTCAGACGTGGGGAGGCATGAACTGCCCGTGCGGCTCACTAGACACCTCACCGTTGCTCATGTGCCGTTTCCATCGGGCGCTGCTCTTGAGAGGATCTACAGCACGTTTATAAGGGGGATATTGTCCCGGCACGCCCCTGCTCTTGCTGCGTCTACTCCTGCTTCTCCATGTGCGGGGCCTGCTGCCCACGCGGCCCCTCAGGCGGATCCTCAGGTGGTTTCTCAGGTGGCGGCCAGCTTGGCAGCGGCCATGGTGGAGGTGTATGAAGCGTGTGCGTCGCGCTTCACCCGCTCGGTGCAGCAGCACTACGTGTGCAGCCCCAGGGAGCTCACCCGGTGGACCCGGGGTATCCGATTCGCCCTGGCGCACGGGCAGAAGGGGAGCAGCAGAAGTGTGGGTGTGAGGGGAGAGGGTGGGGCGGGTGGGAAGAGTGGGAAGAGTGAGAAGGGGGGAAAGGGTGGGAAGGGTGGTTTGGGTGCCACTGCTGGTCGGAGCGTTGGTCCGGGTCCGAACCTGAGTGCAGGTCCGGGCATGGGTGGAGGTCTGGGTGGTAGTGCTGGTTCCGGGGCTGCGGCTGTGGCTGCTGGTGGGGAGGGCAGCTGGGCGGCGAGTCTTGTCCTGACGTGGCTGCATGAGGGGCTGCGGATCTGGTATGACAGGCTGGTGGGGGAGGAGGAGAGGGAGTGGACGGCGAACTTACTGCTGCGAGTCGCCAGGGAAAAGATACTCCCAGGGTTCTTACCCCTTGTAGGAGACACTGCTCCTGCTGCTGCATCTGAATGTTCTGCTGATTCTATTCTGACGCTACCTGCCGACCCGAGCCAGTTGGTGTTTTCGTCTCTTCTGACTGGCCGGTATGAGCTGTGTGCAGTGAGCCACCTGAGAAAGCACCTGAAGTGGGCCCTGACAGGGGAGGCTCCAGATGCTGCAGGAGGGGCGGGTGCTGGCCAGGTGAAGAAGGCAGGTGTTTCTTCAGGTGCTATGGCAGGACGGGGAGTGAAAGCACTGAAGGGGGCATCGTCAGGGGAGGCGGAATCAGGGGAGGCAGAATCAGGGGAGGTGGAAGCGGGGGAGGTGGTACTGACGGATGAGTGTGTGTGTGCGGTGGTGCGAGCAGCCTCGGTGCTGCAGCAGCCGATGGGGCATCTGCTGCTGCTCGGCCCGCCAGCTACTGGGAAGTCGACCGTTGCCAGGTGAGCTTTTGGTATAGAGCTGGTGTGAGTGACTTGTTGCGGTGTGCGCGCGCGCGCGCGCGCGGTGTGTGTGTGTGTGTGTGTGTGTGTGTGTGTGTGTGTGTGTGTGTGTGTGTGTGTGTGTGTGTGTGTGTGTGTGTGTGTGTGTGTGCACGCGCGCGTCTGTGCGAGTGTGTCTGTGTGTGCGGTGGTGCGAGCAGCCTCGGTGCTGCAGCAGCCGATGGGGCATCTGCTGCTGCTCAGCCTGCCAGCCACTGGGAAGTTGACCGTTGCCAGGTGAGCTGTTGGTATAGAGCTGCTGTGAGTGAATTGTTGCAGTGTGTGCGCTTCTGTGTGTGTGGTGGTGAGGGCAGCCTCGGTGCTGCAGCAGCCGATGGGGCATCTGCTGCTGCTCGGCCCTCCTGCCACTGGGAAGTCGACCGCTGCCAGGTGGGTTGCTGCTACAGGGCTGGTGTGAGTGACTTATTGCCGTGTGTATGGGAGTGTGTGTGTGCGGTGGTGAGGGCAGCCTCGGTGCTGTAGCAGCCGATGGGGCATCTGCTGCTGCTTGGCCCGCCAGCCTCTGGGAAGTCAAGGAGAGCCTTCATGCAACACTCTCACATTATTGCTCTTTCTTCTCCCATTGAAACCAACTGCAGGGCTGCAATCGCTGTATCAAACTTTGTTGAAGGTGCAAATGGCGCTGCAGGAAGGGTTCAAGGGCCGCTTCATGCAACACTCTCACATTATTGCTCTTTCTTCTCCCATTGAAACCAACCCCAGGGCTGCAATCGCTGTGTCGAATCTGTTGGAGGTGCGGGTGGTGCTGCATGAAGGGTTCGGGGAGAGCCTTCGTGCTACACTCTCACATCGTTGCTCTTTCTTCTCCCATTATTGCTTTTTCTTCTCTCATTGAAACCAACTGCAGGGCTGCAATCACTGTGTCAAATCTGCTGGAGGTACGGGTGGCACTGCACGAAGGGTTCGGGGAGAGCCAGCTGGACGGCCCACTGGAGGAGGCTCTGTGGGCGGCAGGGTGCGACGGGCGGCGCGTTTGTCTTCTTCTGGAGGAGGCTCATCTGGTGGAGAGCGCAGTGCTGGAGAGGCTCAATGCGTTGCTTACTGGGGGGGACGTGGCAGGGCTGTTCGGGGCGGAGAAGCAGCAGGTGAGAGATCAGAGAAGTGATGAGGTGAGCGAGCGGTTGATGGTATCGAGAAGTCCTAGCGTGTCGTCTGGTGGAGGGCGCAGTCCCCACCTTTCCCCCACCTTCCCCCCCACTGCCCCCCACCTTCCCCCCACCTTCCCCCCACCTTCCCCCCACTTTCCCCGCACTTTCCCCGCGCTCTTTAACCGCTGCACCGTGCACTCCCTCCCTCACGCCCTCTCCCCCCCCCCCCTCCATTTCAGGAGCTCCACGAGGCTCTTCGTTCGGCTGCCGAGGCTGAGGGAGGTTTGGTCCGAAGCGAGGAGGAGGCCCTGGCGGGCTTCCGAAGGAGACTCCAGGCCAACCTGCATGTGATTCTCACGATGACCAGCCAGGGCTCGGCTGACATGCGCCAGAGAATGCTGGCTTCCCCCGCGCTGTTCAATCGGTGCACGGTGCACTGGCTGGCGCCGTGGGGTGAGAAGGCGCTTGCTCCGCTCGCCCGTTCGCGGCTCTCGGGTCTTTCACTCGTCCACCCTGTTGGGGCAGCAGCAGCAGCTGATGGTGGTGCTGGTGGTGACGGTGCTGGTGGTGGTGGTGCGGGTGATGGTGGTGCTGTGGAGGCGAAGGAGAGGCAGTTGCTAGCAGATCTGCTGGTGGCGATTCATGGCAGCGCTGTCAGTGCTGTTAGCGAGTCACTCAATAGCAAGGCTTCGGGGAAGGGAGGGCTGGGAGGGAACCAGCAAGAGCAGGCAGACCAGCAGCAGCAGCAGGGGGCGCAGCAGCATGCCTTCTCTGCGGATTCCCTCATCTCCCTCCGCTCCTTCTCCGACCTCCTCGCCCACTTCCACTCCTCAGTATCCCACTCCCACCGCCGCGCAAACCGCTCCTTCCAGCACCTCTCTCTCGGCCTCACCAAAGTCACCGCGGCAGAGCAAAGAGTCGTGCTTCTCCGCCGGCACTTAGAGCTCAAGTCCAAGGAGTTAGTGGTGAAAGAGGCAGCCGCGAACGGGAAGCTACAGCAGATAGCGGCGGAGCAGGCGCTGGGGGAGAGGCAGAGGGCGGAGGCGCAGGGGCTGATTGCCAGGCTGGACGAGCAGGCGAGGAGTGTGGAGCGTCATCGGAGGGAGGCGCAGGAGAATTTGGAAAGGGTTGAGCCGGCGGTTGACGCGGCGAAAACGGCTGTGAAGTCGATACGGAAGTCGCAGCTGGATGATTTGAAAGCCATGCCCAACCCGCCCAGTGCGATAAAGCTGGTGAGTGTGTGTGTGTGTGTGCGCGCGCGCGCCAGTGTATGCCCCACAAGATGGCGGTGAAGTCGATAAGGAAGTCGCAGCTGGACGATCTGAAAGCCATGCCCAACCTGCCAAGCGCGATCAAGCTGGTGAGTGCATCTGTGTGTGCCTATTCAAGTGTGCACGATTTGAGGAGGTGTGCATGGTACTCCATGTGTGCCTGTTCAAGTGTGCATGGTTTGAAAACTGGAGCGAGTGGAGGTGGCAGTGCAAGCGACCAAGTCTGCGGTGAAGTTGATAAGGAAGTCGCAGCTGGACGATGTGAAAGCCATGCCCAACCCGCCAAAAGCTATACCAAGCTGGTGAGTGCCTGTTGACATGCCTGGAGCTTGTTGCTGTGGCGCATCGCTGAAGTCAACACGGAAGTTGCAGCTGGACGATGTGAAAGCCATGCCCAACCCGCCAAGCTCTACCAAGCTGGGGAGTGCATGCTTTGAGGAGGTGCGAGACACCCTGTGTGTGCCTGCTCCCTCCCCCTCCTCCCACTGCCAGACGTTGGAGGGAGTGTGCCCGCTCCTGACGGGCTTAAAGCCCACCATGTGGCAGGGCATTCTCTCGGTGGTGCAGTTTGGATACGATTCTCTCATATCTGCCGCCCACTGCTCGTTCCGCCCTTCCACCCTCCCCCTCCCCCCCCTCCTCCCCGTACCAGACGCTGGAGGGAGTGTGCCTTCTCCTCACGGGTTCAAAGCCTCTGTTCCTCCTCTGCCACCTTTCCCCCTCTGCCACATTTCCTACCCCCGAAGCCAGACGTTGGAGGGCGTGTGCCTGCTGCTCACGGGCTTAAAGCGTCCTTTCCCCCTCTGCCACATTTCCTTCCCCCAAAACCAGACGTTGGAGGGCGTGTGCCTGCTGCTCACGGGCTTAAAGCGTCCTTTCCCCCTCTGCCACATTTCCTTCCCCCAAAACCAGACGGTGGAGGGCGTGTGCCTGCTGCTCACGGGCTTAAAGCGTCCTTTCCCCCTCTGCCACATTTCCTTCCCCCAAAACCAGACGGTGGAGGGCGTGTGCCTGCTGCTCACGGGCTTAAAGCGTCCTTTCCCCCTCTGCCACATTTCCTTCCCCCGAAACCAGACGTTGGAGGGCGTGTGCCTGCTGCTCACGGGCTTAAAGCGTCCTTTCCCCCTCTGCCACATTTCCTTCCCCCAAAACCAGACGTTGGAGGGAGTGTGCCTGCTGCTCACGGGCTCTAAGCCCACCACGTGGCAGGGGATACTCTCAGTGGTGCGGCGCAACGATTTTATCCCCTCTATACTGGGATGCGATATGGAGGCCATAGACCCCAGCCTGGTGCTGCGGGTGAAGCGAGAGTACCTGGATGCCAGGCTCATCTCCTTCGACACTGTCAACAGGTGCGAATATAGTTCACTGTTTAAACAAAAGCCTACTAGTAGGTGAGAATATATTAAACACTGGTAGGTGAGCTCATAAAGCTTTTGAGTCGACTCAAAAGCGTGAGGCGAGAGTACCTGGACGCTAGGCTCTCATCTCCTTCGACTCTGTCACCAGGTGAGCGGGTTGTGCTGGGATGGACTCACAGCCTTCTCGAGATGCTTGTTTCGTGGGTGGAGGCTATAGATAGACCCCGGCTTGGCTTGGTGCTGCGGGTGAAGCAGGAGTTCCTGGACGCCAGGCTCATCTCCTTCGACTCTGTCACCAGGTGAGCGGGTTGAGCGGGTTGAGCGGGTTAAGCTGGCAATGTGGCACAGGCTTCTGAAGATGATTCTTTCTTGACCTTCCTCCCCTCTCCTGTCCTCTCCCTCCCCTCTCTTCCCACTCTCACTGCGTATTGCTGTCAACACCAGGGCAAGCAAGGCGTGCGGCCCGTTGTTTTCCTGCCTGGAAGCAGCAATGCAGTACGGGGAGATACTGCGAGCCGTGGAACCGATGAGGGACGAGATGGAGCAGCGGGATGGCGAGGCGGGCAGCCTTGAGTCCCCAGCCCAGGCAGGAACCCTTGTGGTCACTTAAACAATCTCCCATCCCGTGTAGCCCTACCCTTTCAGGGCAAGCAAGGCGTGCGGCCCGTTGTTCTCGTGGTTGGAAGCAGGTGTGCAGTACGGGGAGATCCTGAGAGCCATGCAGCCGATGAGGGGAGGTGCTGATCTTACTCCCCTCCCTGTTCCTCCCTTCCCCTCCTTCCCCCTGCCCCTGCTTACCACAAACACCAGGGCAAGCAAGGCGTGTGGCCCTCTGTTCTCGTGGCTGGAGGCAGCGGTGCAGTACGGGGAGATCCTGCGAGCTGTGCAGCCAATGAGGGACGAGATGGAGCAGCTGGAGGGCGAGGCGGGCAACATGGCGGAGGAGCTGCAGCACGTGCAGGTGGGTGTGTGGTTACCAGTCGGGTTACTGAATTTATACTTACCATTATCTGGTGCATTTTATGGTCGTGCGAGCCGATACCCCTAACCCTCCCATTCTGTTCTCACCATTCTTCACCGCACTCGACCACTGTCCATCCTTCAGGAGTCCATTAAGTCCGTCGGGCACCGTATGGCAGCATGCACGGACGAGCACACGCTCCTGCCATTTGCATGCGAGGCCATGCAAGCCCACATCCCTACCGCTCCCTTTCTGTTCGCCCCGTTTTGTACAGAACTGCACCATTCTTCACCACACTGCACCATTCTCCTCACGAGCATACGCTCCTCCTATCCGCATGTGAGGCCATGCGGGCCGACTTCCACCAATCAAAGCTCGCCATGCAGCGAGCAGCCAGCCTCGTCAAAGGCCTGACCTACGAGCGCGACCGGTGGAACAGGCAGCGGGAGATGCTTCAATTCCAAAACCCCCCTTTCCGTCTCCCCCGGTTTATCCCACACCTCTGCACCCATCAGGAATCCATCGGCTCTCTGGAGCTCCGCATGGCAGCATGCAAGGACGAGCATACGCTCCTTCTATCGGCATGTGAGGCCATGCGGGCCGACATCCCTACCCTAACGCTTCCTTTCCTTCCCTCTGTGCTTTCCGCGTTCTGTGCAACATTACACCATACTTCACCGCACTACACCTTGCAGGAATCAATCGGCTCACTGGAGCACCGCATGGCAGCATGCAAGGACGAGCACACGCTCCTTCTATCGGCATGCAAGGCCATGCGGGCCGACATCCCTAACCCTCCCTTTCCCTTCGTGTCTGTCTTCTTCCCCACCGCACTGCACCACTCTGCACCCAACAGGAGTCCATTGGTTCACTAGAGCACCGCATGGCAGCATGCAAGGACGAGCACACGCTCCTTCTATCCGCATGCGAGGCCATGCGGGCCGACATCCACCAATCAAAGCTCGCCATGCAGCGAGCAGCCAGCCTCGTCAAGGACTTGACCTACGAGCGCGACCGGTGGAAGAAACAGCGGGAGATGCTTAAGAGCCGTGCCGCCGCGTGCTTAGGCGACGCTTTGCTAAGAGCTGCGAGTCTGGCGTATCTGGGACCGCTGGAGCTGGCGGAAAGACAGCGGCTTTTAGCAAAGTGGCAGGAGCTGGTTGCTTCTCGGGGGTTAAAGATCTCGAAAGTATCTGCTCAGAGTGGGGAGGTGGATTTGCACAGATTTGGGGAGAGAGGAGGGGAGGAGAGTGAGGAAGGGTGGGGAGGGGTGGAGGAGGATGAGGAGGTGGAGGAGGAGAGGGCGAAGTGGGAGGCGATGGGGTTACCACAGGACGAGTACGCGTTACAGAATGCAGAGTCGGTGCTTAAGTGCCGCAGGGTACCTCTACTTGTGGACCCTTCTGGTCGTATGGTCGATTTCCTCAGGCGAGTTCTCTCCACCCCTGCTGCTACAACCGAGCCTGCCACAGCCGAAGATGCCAAACCTGCTACAGCCGCTTCTGCTACAGCCGGCGCCAGGTCTGGTGCTACTGATTCTGGTGCAGATGTGGCAGATGTGGCAGATGTGGCAGATGTGGCAGATGGAACAGGGGATTGCAAGGGGCCAGGGGAGGAGAAACGGGAGGTGGGAGTGGTGTGTGTGAGTGCTCAGGAGCAGGAGAGTGTGCTAGCACGTGCAGCAGAGAAGGCAGTCAGATTTGGCCTACCGTTGATCCTCCGAGACGTCTCTCACATGAGCTCTATACTCTCCTCCCTCCTCCTCTCCTCCCACTCCCTCCTCTCCTCCCCGTCCTCCCCTCTCTCTTCACATCCTTTCTCCCTCACTCCCTCCCTGTCCAAACTTCGATTGCTGAATCGAGAAATCGATGTGGCCCCATCCTTCCGCCTGTTCCTTACGACCGAATCGCTCCTCCCTCCTCTCTCCCCCTCGCTCCTCTCCAAAACCGCGGTGGTTACCACCGGCATCTCGCCCTCGTGGCTGCGTCAGCACCTGCTCAGCCGCGTGATTGGCCGGGAGCGCGCTGACGTGGCGCAGCAGCGGGACCGGGCAGCGGCGCTGCAGGAGAGATGCCGCAGGAGATTGCGCCAGCTGGAGGGGCGGCTGCTCGAGGTGCTAACGTCACCGGAGGAGGAGGGGAAAGGAGTGGGGGGTGTGGCAGCGGGAGTGGGAGGAGTGGCAGGAGGAGGGGGAGGGGGAGGAGGAGGGGGAGTGGTAACCGGGGTAACAGCTGTTACGCCTGCTCGTGTTGCTGGCGGGGTTGGTGGTGCTGGTGGCGCTGCCAGCACCCCTCCTACTTTCAGCATGTATGGTGGATTGAAACGACCATCAGCAGCAGCAGGAACACCAACAACAACAGCAGCAGCAGCAGCACAAACACCCACTGCCTCTCTCCCTTCCCGCGCTCTTGATTCCCCGATCCCCACACCCGCCCCTCTCCCCCCGGTCATGGACGATTCCACAGTCTCACAAACCCTAGCTCAGATAAAAAGGGACGCAGCAGCAGTCAAGGCCAAAGCCAGCGAAGTCCGGCAGGTAATGAGACAAGTCGACGCTGTCCGGACGCTCTACGCGCCGCTGGCGGACGTCGGAGCGGCGGCTTTTTTTGTCCTGTCTGGAGCGGCTGCTGCCCTGCAGCAGCCACTGTACAGATTCTCTCTGGATTTCTTCCTGAGGGCGTTTGATGATGCGATCGCGGCAGCAGCAGTTGAAGCAACAGCGGTTGCGGATGCAGAGTCCGACAGCGCAGTAGCTGTGAACCCAAGGGTGCGGCTGCTGGTTGCAGCGGTTCTGAGTGAGCTTATAACGAGGACAGCAGAGGCCACAGAGTACTGCCACCACCTGCCAGTGGCCCTCGCTCTCTCCCGCTGCGCCAGGCTGGCAGATGACGTGGATTGGGTGGGCTTGGCCACTAATGTAGCAACAAGGTTTGCCACAGGAATGGGCACAAAAACGGGTGTTGACTGCACAGAGTCTGCTGTAACAGCAGCAGTATCAGGAAAAGCAGCAAGAGATATTTCAGCAGCAGTGAATGAGGAGCTGAATCGTGCTACTGCAGCGTCTGTAGTTGGTGACAAGGCGGCTTATAACGAGGGGGTTTATAACGAGTCAAAGGCTGGTCACTGTGCTGCACTGGAGGCGGTGGTTGGGTTTGTGGAGTCAACGGCAGTCAATGCAGGTCAAATGGACATCGCCGGTCGACAGCTGGTGGAAGCTGTTATCAGTCAGGGGGGTAGCAGTGCTGCTTTGGTCGATAGCAGCACTGCCAAGGGTCGGATAGGGATAGAGCACCCCATGGAGCACCCTGCCGCTGCGGCTCGGTTCATGCAGGCTCGGGCCGAACCTGCTCGCCCGATCCTGGTGGCCTGCGTTGGCAGCTGTGACCCAACTGCCATGCTCACTGCAGCAGCTGCTGCTACAGCCGCTGCCGCCTCTGCTACAACCGCTGCTGATACTACTGCTACTGGTAGAGTAGTTGCTGTAGCCATGGGGTCAGACGAATCAGTGGCAGCAGCGCAGAGGGCGGTGGAGGTAGGTGCCTGGAAGGGCCGGTGGGTGGTGCTGTGTAATGCGCACCTGGCTCTCTCGGTGCCGAGGCACGCTGCATGGCTACAGCTGCTGCTCAACTCGTTACAGTCACGTGCAGTTGCTGTCACTGGGGGTGACAGAAAGTGCCTAGACCAGCAGCAGCAGCAGGTGGCGTTGCACCCTGACTTCCGGCTGGTCTTGACAGTGGAGGCAGCGGGGGCAGCGGTGCGCCTGATGCCGCCTAAGCTGGTGGAGGCATGCGATGTGCTCGTGATGGAGGCACCGGCTGGCGTCAAGGGGAGCATGCAGGTGAGTTCCAGGATCCGTCTTTCCCTCTACCCATCTTCCCTAGTGCCCCTTTGCGTATCTTTTATTCTTTCTCACAGAATTATCACTCGCACCATGTCTCCAACCGAGCTACCCCTCCTTCCTTCCTTCTGCCCCCCTCTTCGTCTTACAGAGATCTCTGGAGTCTATTCTTGCTCTCGCTGCCAGAAGCGACAGCCCGACGAGCGAGGGGCAGAGAGGAGGGGGCACGGACAAGACAGAGAGGAAGGGGAGGGGGGCACCCAGCGAGGGAGACGGGAGGCGGATGGTGGATAAGAAGGAGAACGGGCCGAAGCTGCGAGTGTGTGCGGGTGAGGAGAAGAGGCGGCAGCGGCAGCAGATGCTGCGGGTGCGAGTGGGCATGGCATGGGTGCATGCGGTGCTCCAGGAGAGGGTGCACTACGTACCAAGGGGATGGCTTTGCCCCTACACCTTCATGGACCATGTGAGTCGATCAAGGGCTTGCGTAGGTCCATCTGTGGGCGGTGGGATTGTTGCTACATAAGCATGTGGGCATGGCATGTCGTGGGTGCATGCGGTGCTCCAGGAGAGGGTGCACTACGTGCCAAGGGGGTGGCTGTGCCAAGGGTACACCTTCATGGACCATGTGATTATATCAAGAGTCGTGTGAGTGTTGCTGTTGTGGTACCACATGTGAGTCAATCAAGGGGGTGGCTCTGCCCCTACAGCTTCATGGACCATGTGAGTCTAGCAGGGGGTCTTTTGAGTCTGGGTTCGAATTTGGATGGCTGAAAGGCGTCCTGGCACTCGGTAACACTTGCACAGAAAACACTTAACTCACCCCCTTCGAATCCACCGTCCCCTCGCTTCGATTTCTCTTTTTCTTGCAGGACCTCACCTGGGCGCTCATCCGCCGTCCTCACGTGGGCGCTCTTCCTGCTGCAGGTCTAGCAGGCAGACAACTCCTCACACCTCACTTCAACCAACTCCCTCCGGGCCATCCAAACCCTCCTCCTCTGCATAGCCTATGGGCGCAAGATGGACTCCCTTCTTCCTCACCTAACTCCCCTCCTCCGCTCTTCGGCTTTCCTCTTTGTGTCCCCCCCCCCCAGGATCTAACTTGGGCTCTCTCCCTTTTACAAGCCTGGCAGGCGGACAACCCCGCCCACCTCACTCCAACCAGCTCCCTCCCAGCCATGCAAAACCTCCTCCTCGACATAGCCTATGGGCTCAAGATGGAGTCCCTTGCGGATTACCACACTCTCTCCCGCACTCTTTCACACCCTTTCCCACAGATTCTCACTCTCTCCCTTACTCTCTCCCTCTCCTCTTCTTTCCTCCGTCCTTTCTCCCCCCCTTGCAGGATCTCACCTGGGCGCTTTCTCTGCTGCAATCCTGGCAGGCGGACAACCCCGCCCACCTCACTCCAACCAACTCCCTCCCGGCGGTGCAAACCCTCCTCCTCGACATAGCCTATGGGCTCAAGATGGAGTCCCCTGCGGATTACTGCACTCTCTCCCGAATCGTCTCCCATGTGTTTGGCGATCCCAAGGCTTTCTTCTCCTCAGGGTTTCCACTCTCTCTCGCTCCTGCTGCTGCTGCTGTGGCTGTGGGTAGTGGTGATTCGACTGCTGGTTCTGCGGCAGTTGTTTCCGGTGCTGGCACTGGTGGCGGTGCTGCTGTTGCTGGTGATGTGGTAACCAGTGTGCCGGTGTTACTTCCCCTACCTGACGAGGATACCGAGGAGGCATATATCAGCTGGGTCCAATCGCTGCCTGCCACGTGTCCACCTCAGTGGTTGGGGCTGAAGGCTGGCGAGGACAGTGTAAGGTACGCTAAGGAGAGCGCGCAGGTGCTCAAAGCCACACTTGGATTGATGATGGGAATGGCAACTCAATAAGGAGGATGAAAAGCAATGTCCGCATTTCGGAGCTCGTCTAGACTTCTAGTGTGCTTATTTAGCAGCGTTGCTCTGGGTTTCGTCTTGGTATGCCAGAGGGCAATCAAATACGTAGTGACGAATTGACGACTCTTGGTATCCTTTGTATGAGTTTAGGAATAGTGCAATCCACCTTTGGTGGTGACTGATACAATTGTTGACTCCTCGCTTGGAAAGCAATGTGACACCTGCTGGGAACTCACCCTGGGTATTCCCAATGACAGTAGTAAGAATTCAGCCTGGCAATACTTGTTAGGAATACCAACCCTAGCCAATGCTAAAGAGATGGTCAGAAAACTGGGGTGAGAAGAAAATCCTCAAGATGTTCCTGAAAGAAACAGCAAACGGTGCTTTGGAGAAGTGGGGTATCGATCCCCATACCTCTCGCATGCTAAGCGAGCGCTCTACCATCTGAGCTACATCCCCATGTGAAATGAGATACAATTAAGTTTTATAAAAACAAATAAACATCACCGACAATGCTGGTGCAACTGCCATCTTGCGGATGTGATCGTGACTGCTCCACCTACCACCAGCCCCATCTCACGATGAGCATGACCTTTCGCTGGCATTCCCGAGGAGAAACGTCAATCAGACAGATAGAGGCGAGAGCTTGTTGCAAAGTGAGAAACGGCTACCAGTTAGCTATGCTTTCATGTATCACCGTCGGCGCTCCTGCGATTAAGAGTCGCCACTAGAACCACTAGAACCAGCTCCGGTATTTGGTATAGTATTCCTCGGCAGATGAAAATGCGGAATCTCCGAATGCTGATTTTCCGAGAAAGTTCATGAGGCAACTGCTCTGTTCCCTCGGGATTCTCTGAGTTGCAATTGAGGACTCCGGTAGGCCAGGCTCACTCGTAAACCTCAACGTCGACCGTCTTGCTTCCGTCAAGCCGCTTAACGGCTCACCGTCATGCGACTCGTGACGGTCCTAGTGTCAGAGTTTTAGGGCTCATTATTACCACATTCGCAGCTTTGATTTCCAGCGGCTTGATGCGGTTTACGTGATTTCTATTTACCTTCTCTTTTACTGTACCGAAGGCTCGGATGCCGTCGACGCTGCGCAAAATGACGTCACCATCCATGGCCAGCGTTTTCCTTACCCTCCTCCTCTTGCACTCCGCTACACCTATCAGGGTAAGAAACTATGTCCTTCTCTCTTGCCTTGAAATTCCTTTCCTTTTTCTCTGGCGTTTTCTTTTTTTTTTTTTTTTTGCTCAGGATTCAATCACTTGTCTGATCGCAGCGTGCTAACTAGCTTGCCAAGTCGATTTTACGTTTTTCTCTTCGTTTGTGTTTTTCAGGCACTAAGCCCATTAACAGATGGTCTTCAATCGGGGATAGTCGTCTCTTCTCATCTGGAGCTTCCTGCGACGTCAGAGAACCTTGAATCAACTCCGAAATCGACATCAGTTGGTGGAGGGGAATTCTTTGGGGCATCCTTCGTTAAAGCTGGGCCTAACAGTGCCAAACCAACTGGTTCGGAGTCCGCAGCAGCGAACTTCGCTACAATCTCCGAACCTAAAGACTTGGGAGGTACGGCATCGGAGTTGTCTGCTCCAAACCGCCGCCTTCTCGCAGGCTTACATGGTCCGCGAACCTCTGTCCGGGGCAAGAAGCCAGGCTCGGCCAGGACGGCCGAACCTGGCGGTTCGGCAGGCACTGCTACAGCTCTGGCTGCAGCCGAGGCCGGTGCCTCTTCTGCCGAGGCTGCTTCTTCTACCGAACCTGCACCTGAGCAAGGGGAGGAAGGAGAGAAGCGGGAGGGAGAGAACAAGGGTTTAGATGCTACAGCTGTTTCTGGTGTGGTTGCTCCAGAGGGAGGAATGGAGGGAGGGGAGGAGGAGGAAGAGGAGGAGGAGGAAAATGTGGGGAGCGTAGCTGCTGCTGCTGCTGCTGGTGGTGGTGCTGCTGCTGCTGCTGGTGGTGCTGGTGGTGGTGGTGCTGGTGGTGGTGGTGCTGCTGGTGGTGGTGCTGCTGCTGGTGCTGCTGGTGGTGGTGGTGCTGCTGCTGCTGCTGCTGGTGGTGGTGGTGGTGCTGCTGCTGCTGCTGGTGGTGCTGCTGCTGCTGATGGTGGTGGTGCTGCTGGTGGTGGTGGTGCTGCTGCTGCTGGTGGTGCTGCTGCTGGTGCTGCTGCTGGTGCTGCTGCTGGTGCTGGAATGGTGGAAGGTGCTAAATCTGCTGGTGCGGATGCTGCAGGTAGCCGTGCTGCCACTGCTGCTTCGGCTGGTACTGGTACTGCTGGCGCTGACGCCTCTGGTTCTCGTGCTGATGTGTCTGCTGTTGGGGAGGATACGTCGGCTGCTCGTGGTGACTCTGGGAACGTGCGCGCAGCTGCTACCAGTGAGGGTACCTCTCCTGCTGCTGGTGCTGCTGGCGCTGCTGGTGCTGCTAGTTCTGCTGTTGCTGTTGGGACGAAAGCGCTAAACCCTGGGGCAATTTTTGAGGCGCCTCAAAAAGCGCTAAACCCTGGGGCTAGAGAAGGGGGAGGCAAAGGCGAAGAGGCAGGCGAGCAAGCGAGCGCAGACACAGAGACACAAAAAGGCGAGGAGGCGGGGAGTGAGCGTGAGGTGGTCAAAGGAGATACCGAGGCGGAAGGGGAAGAAGGAGAGGGGGGCGGAGGGAAGGGAGTGAAGGGGAGGGAACCTAGCAGCGAGACCGAATCAACCAGTGGTGGTGAATCAAGCAGCCGGGGGGGAGCTACGGGAAAAGAGGCAGGCAACGCTGTAGCAGCTAAGGCAGATGAGGGATCGGTGGGTGGGGGGGAGAAGAGGGTTGTTGGTGCCAATGAGAAGGAAGGCGATGGGGGAAGCAGCCAAGAGGAGACGGGGAAGGAGGAGAAGGGAGAGAGTGATGAAAGGGGTGCTGGTAAGGATGCGAGGACGGCTATTGGGGGTGCAGGAAATGCGAAGGCGACTGGTGGAAATGTGGAGGATGTGAGAACGGTTGGAGGAGGTGCAGAAGACGTGAAGGCGGTAGGTGGAGGTGCAGAAAGTGTGAAGGCTACTGGTGGAGGTGCAGAGAATGTGCCGGCGATAGGTGGGGAGGCAGGGGGAGAAGAGGAGGAGGAGGAGACAGAGGAGAGGGATATGGCGAAGGAAGAGAAGGGAGAGGTGGAGAGGGAGGGGGGAAATGAGGAAGCAAAGGAAGGGAAGGAGGAGAAGGAAGAGAAGGAGGAGGAGGTGAAGGGTGGGGAAGAGGGGAAGAGGGAAGGGTCGGAGCAGGGGGGAGGTGTGGAGCGAGCAGAGGAGGAACAGGCGGACGTGGGGGCTGCGGGAGGGGACGAAAGGGGAGAGGGAAAAGGGAGTCAGACAGGGGGCGTGGAAAGAGTTGGAGGTCCTTCGGGGGAGCAGAAGGGGGGGGAAGCAGAAAGGAGCAGATTAGGGTATGGGAGGGAGACGGAGGGGGAGAGGGGAGGAGGCGTGGAAAGGGTTGGAGGTCCACCGGGGGAGCAGAAGGGAGAGGGCGTAAGTAGCAAGCAGCAGAGGGATAGGGAGGAGGAAGAGGAGGGGGGAAGGGCGGGAGAGGGGAAGGGTGCGTTGAAGTCAGGGGAGTTAGAGGGAGAGGAAGCAGAGGAAGCAGGAGTGAAGGGAGAGGAAGTGAAAGTTGAAACGGCGGACTTGGGGATGGGGAAAGTGGAAGAGGCTTTGGCAGCTGCAGAGGAGGCGATCATGCCGAAAGCCAAAGGCAGGGATGCTGCTGCTGGTGATGGTGCAAATGTTACAAGTAGGGTGGGGGAGAAGACGGGAGGAGAGGGGGATTTAGGGGAGGGAAATGTTACAAGTAGTGTGGGAAAGAACA
Source organism: Closterium sp. NIES-67 (assembly GCA_027943415.1). Classification (NCBI taxonomy): domain Eukaryota; kingdom Viridiplantae; phylum Streptophyta; class Zygnematophyceae; order Desmidiales; family Closteriaceae; genus Closterium; species Closterium sp. NIES-67. The sequence goes on from BQMB01000800.1 coordinate 321,632, forward strand.
AGGTAAGAGAGGAGGAATTGGAAGGAGCGACTGTTACAAGCAGGGTGGGAGTGAATAAGGGAGGGGAGAAGGAAACGGAGGCGGCGAGGGAGACAGATAGTGAGGCAGAAACGAACAAGGGAGCACAAGTGGTGGGTGAGGACGAGGAGGAGAGAGCGGAGGAAGAAGCTGCAGCAGAGGAGGTGGACGAACTGGCGTCAGATGCAGCAAAGCAGCCAGAGAAGGAGGGTGAGGCAAAAGGGGCTTTAAAGTCAGGAGCAGCGATGCAGAGTGCAGGGGAGGATGGGGAGGAGAGGGCGGAGGAAGCAGCTGCAGCAGAGGAGGTCGACGAACTAGCGTCAGACGCAGCAAAGCAAACTGAGAAGGAGACAAAAGAGGCAAGGGATTTTGAAATGGCGAAGCAGACAGGAGGGGAGGAAGAGGAGGAGGAGGAGAAGGTGGGGAACGGTGGGGAGGGAGACGGAGGAGTGGAAGGAGAGGAAGGAGTTGGAAAGGGGAGAGCAAGCAAGCCAGCATCAGCAGCCTCTGCTACAGCAGAAGCAGACCTAACGGCGGTTGACCTAACTGCGGCAAAAGCCACGGACGTAAAAGGTACTGAAGCAGGAGTAACGGAAGCAGAAGTTACAGGGGGTGGTGCGATGAGGGGCGAAGGAAGAGGCGGGCACGGGGGTGTGAGAGGTGGGCAAGTGGAGGGGGAGGAATTGGCTGGGGCTGGGAAGGGCAAGACTGGTGGTTCAGGAGGGGGAGAAGTGGGGAGTGGCAGGATGTCAGGGGGAGAGAGAGGAGAGGAGGAGGAGGGGGGTGCTTTGGAAGAGGAGGGGGGGGGGGAGGACTGGAGGGAGGGGGAGGGGGTCTTGGGTGATGATTCTGCCGTTGTTGAGCGACAGGGGAAGAAGGGAGGCCGCACAAAGGGGGTGAGCGTGGGAGAGGAGGGAGGAGAGGGGCAACGGGGGGGAGGGGCTGGAGGAAGGGGTGGTGGAAGGGGAGGGGAAGCAGATGAGGTGGAGGAGGAGGAAGAAGAGGCGGAAATGGGAGCAGAGGAGGAGAAGGGAGAGGAAGGGCTCTTGCGTAGTAGAGCTTCAAGTGACGCTGGAAAGGGCGAGGCTGGGTCAATGGATGCAGAAGCCGAAGCAGCAGAAGGAGCAGAAGCAGGAGCAGAGGAGGAGGGAGAGGAAGGGCTCTTGCATTCTAAATCTCCAAGCAAAGCTGGGAAAGTCTCTAGAAACGAGGGCTCTGGAAACGAGGGCTTTGAAAACGAGGGCTCTGGAGATGTGCCAAGTAAAGCTGGGAGGGGCAAGGCTGAACCTGATGCAGAAACAGAAGCAGATGCAGAAGCCGGCTCAGCAGCAGGTGGTGAAACAGAGGCAGAGGCAGCCGCCTTTGGTGAGGAAGCGGAGGAGGGGAGAGGGCCAGAAACGGGTTCTGGTGTTGGACCTCGGAAAGGGGCAGGGGGAGAGGGAGGGAGTGTGGAGGGGAGAGAGGGAGGGGGGGAGGAGGGAGGGGAATGGGCCATGCCTGCAGATGACTTTGCTGCTGACGAAACACCTGAAGGTTCACCTGAGGATTCTCCTGAGGGTTTGACTGAGGGAGATGAGTACCCTGCAGAACAGGACAGTGAGGATTTTCCAGGAGGTAAAGGTGCCGGCACACTGTCAGGTGAAAAAGGAGCGGGGACAGGAGGATTGCCAGATACTGCCGGTGGCCGCACTGGCAGCAGCACAGGACAGAAGAGAGGAAGCAGCAGCACAGATAAGAATGCAGTTCCAAGTGGTGTTAATGGTAATGGCCGTGGTGGTGGTGGCGAATCCCCTTATGGCGGAGAGGAGGATGAGTATGGGAGGTTTGAAGGCAAGGACGAGTCAGCTACTTCTAACCCCAAAGGAGAAGCAGCAGGAGCAACAGCAGCAGCCGGATCAGCGGCGAAAGCTAAAGTGGAAACTGCAGCAGCAGCAGCAGAAGAGGAATATGAAGATAGCCTTACTGGTTCAGGGAGGTCCAAGGCAACCCTACCTTCAGACGAAGAAGCCCTCACCTCACAGGCTGAATCACAGCGATCCCATGAGCCCTCTTCTAGTCCTCCCTATTCTTCTTCTTCTTCTTCTCCTTCTTCCTCCTCCTCTTCGTCAGCCTCTCCCTCTTCCCCCCAATCTCCCCCGTCCTCCCTCTCTTCCCTCCTCTCCTCGTCTCTCGAGCCGATTCTCGCACCTCTATCCGCCCTTCTCAGCACCTTCCTTCCTTACGCAGAGGCCCAAACCGCAGCTTTCTACCTCCTGCTAGGCATTCTAGCTGCTCTTGCGCTTTCCCTCTGCGTCTGCTGCTTCTGCTGCTTCCGGGCCGGTGAGGCTCGGGACAGGTTCAGCGGGCTGGGAGGTTCGGCGTATGCGAAGGTTCCAGGAAAGGAGGTGGATTTGTCTCTGGCGCTTGGGCAGGGGCCGAGTAGGAGTGGAAGGGGGAGTGGGGGAGGGGAAGGGTGGGAGAGTTGGGATGAGGATGAGGGTTGGGATGAGGAGAAGGGTGGTAGTGGTGGTGCTGGTGGTGGTGGGGGGGGAGGAGGAAGAGGAGGAGGAGCAGGAGACAAGCTGGCACATATGCTTGGAAAGGCCTTAGACACTGCAGTTAGTACTGGTTCTGGTTCTGCTGCTCCTGCTGGTTCTGCCAGCGCTGCTGCTGGGAAAAAGAGCATTCTTGGGCCAATAGGGAGAGGCAATGGCACAGGTGGGAGCGCTGGAGCTGCCACAAACGGGAGTGCTAATAACGGGGGTGATACAGGTGGCTCAAGTGGTGCTGCTGGTGCTGGTGGTGGTGGGGGTGGAGGGACAAGGAAGAAGACCGGAGGAAAGCTAGTCGTGAGCAAAGGGAAGGGACTGGTGATTCAATAGCCGTCCACCTGTCATCAACCCCGCCGCCACCGCCTCCCACACCCTCCGCTTCCCTCCCACTCTCCCCCAGATCTCCCTCCCCTCCCCCCCTCTCCCCCCCCCTCTTCCCTTCCCGCTGCCCCCACCCCTGTGAGTACTCTCTTATGGAGTGTGTGTGGTGTGGACCCTCTGTTGTGGAACGTCTTGGCGGTGTTGAGTGGCGTCCCACAATGCTACGAATCGGGCCATGAGTGACTCTGGCGGGTGCCGGTATGCATGTGGGCAGTGAAGTGAGCCTCTGGCGGGTGCCGGTACATGCATGTGGGCAGTGAGCCTGTTTTTTGTCTTGGATCCTGTTCTCCCCGCTTTGATAACTAGAACAATAGGGCCACACCCTGGAATATTCTTATCTATGAAATTTTGCAACCTATACCAAAACAAACATGCCTACAGTCTTTTGTTGGGCGGGGTTTACTGGCTCCCCCTTTTACCGGTACCAGGTCAAGCAGGGTAAACAAAACCAAGTTGATGAAATCATGCTTCACATTTTAATATGTACAACAAAATGGGAGTATAGAGTAGAGAGAACAAAGGTGGCCAAGGAGTTACTTATCGGGTCGAATGGTGAGCAAATGCAGCACGAAAATCAGCCGGGTTTGAAGCCCTTTCAAAAGACCCTTCAAAAGCATAAGCATCAGGAGGAGACTCGACAAGAGGAGCAGCAGAAGACCCAACTAAAGCATTAGCAGCAGCACTGCCTTTTCCACTACTACCACCACCACCACCACCACCACCACCTGCAGCAGCAGCAGCAATAATGGCAACAGCACCGGCATTGCCACACCCAGCAGACCCAATCTCATCACCACCACCTCCAGCTTTAGCACCATCAGGAACAGCCGCCATAGCAGCACCATCAGGAGCAGCCGCCGTAGCAGCACCATCAGCACTGGCAACAGTGGCAGCAGCCGCGATAGAAGCACCATGAGCAGTAGCGACAGAGGCAGAAGCAGCAGCAGCAGCACCATTAGCAGCAGCACTGGCAGCCTGAGCACCATCAACAGCAGTACCAGCAGCAGCACCGGCAGCAGCACCGGCAGCAGTACCAGCAGCAGGAGCAGCAGCAGGTTGGAGAGCCAACCTGGCTTGCTTTGATCCCCGTCGTCGAAACGGCTCATGGAAGGCGTCATGTAGCCATTTGATCTGTTGTTTATGGAAGGTGAGAACACGATGTTACTTGTATATTGTCAATGTAAACTGCGTGTAATGAGTCTGCTTTTGAGTCGACTCAAAAGCATTTGATATGTTGTTTATGGAAGGTGAGAACACGATGTTACTTGCTTATACCGGGCTACAATCCATGTGTAAGTGGTTTAGTTCTGGGACATCTCACAGCTAAACTACTTACATATGTAGCCATTTGATCTGTTAAGTGTATCAGGCATGAAACATCCATATCAGACGGTGATTTTTGAGTCGACTCAAAAGTCACCTCGGGATATTGTCACACAAAAAACATCCATCTCAGGCAAGAAAACCCTAAACATGAAAATAGGGGGAACAGGAAAACCAGAACAAGATATGGGCAAGGAAAAAAAACATGATATGGGAAAGGAAAAAAAACATGATATGGGCAAGAAAACCAGAACATGGTCTTAAACAAAGGGGGAAAATAGGGGAAACAGCCGTTCTGTCACTTGTCCCATCGTTGCACACCACCACATCACACACCTCATTACCGCACACCACCGCATCACTGTCATCACTGAACTTTCCCTCCCCTATTCCCGGGCTCCATGCAAGCTCAACTATGGATGCTTTCATGGTGCTGATCAGTCCCAGCACCCCAGCGTAAACCTCATTACCGCACATCACCCCATCACATACCTTTGTCTTCCCTATTCCCGAGCACCGTGCTAGCGCACCCATCCATGGATGCTCCTATCATGCACCCCCCATCACCGCACACTACTGCGTCACACACCTAATCACCCATCACTCACTTTCGTCTCTCCTATTCCGGGGCACCGTGCAAGCTCATCCACGCGTGAGGAGTCTATTTTTGAGGCGCCTCAAAAAACACACCCCATATCTGAGGAGTTTATTTTTTAAGGCACCTCAAAAATAGACTCCTCACCGTGCAAGCCCATCCATTGATGCACCATGCTCCCATGATGTTTGCCAGTCCCAACACCCATCATACTCCTCATTACCGCACACCACCCCATCACACACACCTTTCTCTCTCCTATTCCCGGGCACCGTGCAAGCTCATCCATTGATGCCCCCATGATGTTGGATAGAGTCTGCAAAGGAAAGGCATGGGAAAACAAGCGGGTGCATGGGGAAGCAAGGGAGAGGCATGAGGAAGCAAGCGGGATGCATGGGGAAGCAAGGGGGGACGCATGGGGAAGCAAGGGGGAGCAAGGAGAGCGGCGAACGGGCACATTTTTAAGGCATAGAAGTCGTGTTTTGAGACGCCTCAAAAGGAGAGCGGTGGACGGACACGTGAATGGGCAGCAAAGGTAAGCATGGTTTGAGCTTGTCTAGTAGATACATGCATGATGGCATTATGAATGCTGCCATGATGCATGATGACATGATGCCACGATGCATGATGACATGCTGCATGCTGCCATGATGCATGATGCATGATGACATGTTGTCATGATGCATGATGCATGCATGTTGCCATGATGGTGTCTGGTGACCCATGCTAACTCCATGGGCTGCTCACATGCCCCAACCCACCCCACACTCCACACACATACCACACGCCACACTTTTTGAGGCGCCTCTACTCCTCACTCCCCACTCCACACACCACACTCCGCACATCACACACCACACAACACACACCACACACCACACGCCACACTCCACACACCAGACACCACACACTCCACACACCACACACCACACACTCACCCCGAAGTTGGTCCCTAGAGTGAGGGCATCGGTGCGGCTCACATGGCTTTACAAGAATGGCGCACATAAAGAAGTCACCACACACACATACCACACGGAACTCAGCCCACATACCACACGGAACTCAGCCCACATACCACATGGAACTCACCCCACATACCACATACCACACACCACACACCACACACCACACTCCACACACCACACACTCACCCCGAAGTTGGTCCCGAGAGTGAGGGCATCGGTGCGGTTCACATGGCGAATGGACGTGAGGGCGCTAGTGAGCTGGGGAGGGGGGGGAGGGTGGGGAGGGCAGGGGGAAAGGGGGGTTTAGAAAGGAGGGAGAGGGCGAGAGTGAAGGCATCGGTGTGGGTCACAGGGCGAATAGACGTGAGGGAGCTAGTGAGCTGGGGAGGGGGGGGAGGGCAGGGGGAAAGGGGGGTTTAGAAAGGAGGGAGAGGGCGAGAGTGAGGGCATTGGTGTGGTTCACAGGGCGAATGGACCACCTCACAGGGTGATTTCCAGAGGGGATGGTGAGCTGGAGAGGGGGGTGATGGGGAGGGCAGGGGGTACGGGGTATTGGGAAGGAGGGGGAGAGCGAGAGTGAGATCACCTGTGCAATTCACATGGCAAATGGACGTGAGGGCACTTGGGAAAGAAGAAGCGAGAGGGAGAGGGAGCTGGGTGGGGGGGGGAAGAAGAGAAGGAGGGGATCTGTCTGGAGCGAGAGGAGCACAGAGGAGGGTGGAGCACAGTGCTTTAGACAGCAGGTGGGATTCAGGGCTCTGTTGCGTGACACTGTAACGATGTGACTTTTGAGTCGACTCAAAAGTCACCTGGAGAGAGAGAAGGGTGGAGCACAGTGCTTTGGACAGCAGATGGGCTTGATGGCCCCCTGATCAGCAAGGAAAATCTGCAGGGTGTTTTCTGATGGGCTTGAGAATTATCAAGAACACCTTGACTTGACGGCCCTGACGGTCCTCCTGACTGAGCAAGGAGAATGAAACATGCTATTTTCTCAAAACAAGGAGCAAGGAGACTGAGGCGCCTCAAAAATAGGATTCTCAATAACACCTCGGGGGCCCTGACCTGGTGAGCAAGGAGACTGAGGCGCCTCAAAAATAGGATTCTCAATAACACCTCGGGGGCCCTGACCTGGTGAGCAAGGAGAATGAATCATGCTTACCTGAGATGACTTTTGAGTTTAGTGTTTGGAGGGGGAAAGAAACTAGAAAACGAGAGTATGGAGAGAGAGAGAGAAACAAGAAAACCAATTATAATTACCCGGGAGATATAGTCACTGTCCACTCTCTCTTGAATGCCGTTTGCTGGCTTGTTCTCATAGCTCTTGAGGGTCTCCAGGTAGCGGGCACACTCGTTGGGGCTGCAGGGATGGGGGGAAGGGAAGGGGAGAAGATGGGGGGGGAGTAGAGGAAGGGGTTTTGCAGGGTGTTTTGCAGGGGGATGGGTGGGGGGATGGGTGGGGGGATGGGTGGGGGGATGGGTGGGGGGATGGGTGGGGGGAAGGGGAGAAGATGGGGAGAGTAGAGGAAGGGGTGGGGGAGAGGAAGCAAGGAGAGCATGGTTGCGGCGGGCTGCCTTGCTCTCGTAGCTCTTGAGGGTCTCCAGGTAGCGGGCACACTCATTGGGAGCGCAGGGATGGGGGGAAGGGAAGGGGAGAAGTTGGGCAGCGAAGGCGCAGACTGTAAGTGCTAGAAAACGTGAATGTAAAATGAAAAGGATATGGATACTTAAAAAAGAAGAAGAAAAAATACTCTTCAAAACGAGACTTGAAGCGAGAAGCTGAGTGTACGGAACCACCTCCAGGCCAGGCACACAGCAGTGTGTGTGCGGAATTCTATTAAACCTTTTGAGTCGACTCAAAAGCCTAAAACCCTGAACCCTGGCAGTTGACTTTTGAGTCGACTCAAAAGTCATCTCGGAACCAACCTCCAGGCCAGGCGCACAGCAGCATGCGGAAAATGATTAACCTAAAACCCTGAACCCTGGTAGTTGTAACAGGAGATATGAAACGCGGCCTATCACAAAATTTATTGAGCAAACCCTAGCTTTTTCAATTTGGAGAGGGCCTACCTCCAGGCACACAGCAGCGTGCAGTCGTTTAGAAGAGCTGTCTTGGTGATGTCATGGGCGGATCACCTCGCACCTTTATGGCATACAGAAACCCTGGTGCGCAAACCTGGATTTTCTCAATCAGGAGAGGGCCTACCTCCAGGCACGCAGCAGCATGCAGTCGTTTAGAAGAGCTGTCTTGGTGATGTCATGGGCGGATCACCTCGCACCTTTAAGGCATACAGAAACCCTGGTGCGCAAACCTGGATTTTCTCAATCAGGAGAGGGCCTACCTCCAGGCACGCAGCAGCGTGCAGTCGTTTAGAAGAGCTGTTTTTGTGGTGTCATGGGCGGATCACCCCCTCACCTCTTCCCAAACCCTCGGACATAACCTCAACCTTTCAATCAGAGAAGAAATGACCTCCAGCAGATGTATTGCCATTGTGCGGAGGACTTTTGAGTCGACTCAAAAGTCAACTGACCTCCAGCAGATGTAGTGCCATTGTGCGGAGGACCCTAAAAGGGACCTACCTCCAGGCACACAGCAGCGTGCAATCGTTTAGAAGAGCTGTCTTGGTGATGTCATGGAGGGGCTTGGTGACGTCATCAACGTCCACGTGGCACAGCACGATTCGCAGGCGGAAGCTCTTCTGGAGCTCCCTGGGTGGCCGAGAAGAGAAGGGTCATGAGCAGAGAGGCTTGGAGCATGAGCGAAGGGCATTAGTGAGAGTGAAGGGAAATTATTGGGCTTACGATGTACTTAAAAGAAAGGGAAAATAAGATGAACAGGGTGCTCCTATATGAAAAAAACCGATACAAGTCAAGGTAAACAGGCTCCAGCAGGTGGTACTAGCGCAGCATAAATCGTTATAGGGTGGTGCAATACAGGATTTGAAAGTACCTGATCCGGACGTAGAGATAATGTTTGAGAATTCTCAGGATATTTTTGAGAATTCTAAAAAATATCTCACAATACAGGATTTGAAAGCACCTGATCCTGACTTAGAGATATCTGGACGCAGCAGATGATAGTGCAGGAAGAGGGGCATGCTCGTTATAAGGTGTTTCGGTACACGATCTCATAATACCTGATCCGAAAATAGAGATAATCTGGATGCAGCAGATGATAGCGCAGGGAGAGGAATAGGGCGCAGGAGGAGGGGGAGAGGAGGTAGTCTGGTGTGATGTCGCCAAACGCCCACCTCACATTTCTGATGTGCGATAGAACGGGGTTGCCTCGCTGCATCGAGCGAAGGGACAGGGAAGGGGAGGGGGGGGGGAGTTTGTGGGGAAGGTGGGGGGGAAATAGAGGAGAGGATAGAGCCTGGTTGTGTGATGTTGGCAAACGCCCACCTCACATTCCTGATGTGGGATAGCACAGGGATGCCTCGCTGCATTGAGAAGGAGGAAAGGGAGCAGAAAGGGAGCAGCGGGTTGGGGGGAGGATATGGTGTTGAGTCGGGTTTGGCAATAGCAGACCTGGCTTGATGTCAACAAACGCCCATCTCACATTCCTGATGTGGGATAGCGCAGGGTTGCCTCGCTGCATTGAGAGGGACGAAAGGGAGCAGAAAGGGAGCAGAAAGGGAGCGGAGGGTTGTGGGGGAGGATACGGTGTTGAGAGTCAGGTGTGGCAATAGCAGGGCTTGTGTGATGTTGCCAAACGCCCACCTCACGTTCCTGATGTGGGAACGGGATTGCCTCGCTGCAGGGTAGAGGGGGAAAGGGGAGGGATATGCGAGAAAGGGAGAGGGTCGGGGGGGAGGGTGAGAGCATGGTCCCAGACTACCAGTGGTACTATCATCAGGCATTGTACACCATCAGGCATTGTACACCATCAGGTATTGTACACCATCAGGTATTGTACACCATCAGGTATTGTACACCATCAGGCATTGTACACCATCAGGTATTGTACACCATCAGGCATTGTACACCATCAGGTATTGTACACCATCAGGTATTGTACACCATCAGGTATTGTACACCATCAGGTATTGTACACCATCAGGTATTGTACACCATCAGGCATTGTACACCATCAGGTATTGTACACCATCAGGTATTGTACACCATCAGGCATTGTACACCATCAGGTATTGTACACCATCAGGTATTGTACACCATCAGGTATTGTACACCATCAGGCATTGTACACCATCAGGTATTGTACACCATCAGGTATTGTACACCATCAGGTATTGTACACCATCAGGTATTGTACACCATCAGGTATTGTACACCATCAGGTATTGTACACCATCAGGTATTGTACACCATCAGGCATTGTACACCATCTGCTATTGTACCTGTTTCGAGCTGACGATGATGCAGATGTTATAGTACCATCCGCTCTACTACCATCCGCTATAGTACCTGCTTCGGGCTAACAATGATGCAGTTGCGGTTAGCGGCCGTGAAAGCGAACGCAGCCGCCGCACTCGCCGCTGCCTCGCTGGCAGGGATCGCCATGATCGGTCGACGGTCGCTCTTGAAAATGGGTTGCTTTCGGCAATCCCAAGGGAGGTTCGCCTGAAGTGTCTAAGTCCACACAGGAGGTACCGCACTCGCCGCTGCTTCGCTGGCAGAAATCGCCATGAACGGTCGCCGGTCGCTCTTGAAAATGGGTTGCTTTCGGTAATCCCAAGGAAGGCTCGCCTGAGGTGTTTACGTCGACGCAGGAGGTACCACACTCGCCGCTGCTTCGCTGGCAGAAATCGCCATGAACGGTCGCTGGTCGCTCTACAGGATGAGTAGCCTCGGTAGTACCAAGGTGGTTACGATAAAAATCAAATTCGTTTCGGTAATACCAAGAAAGATTCGCCTGTGAGGTGTCTGAGTCGACTCAGAAGTTACCCCCGCCCGTCGCCACGTCGCTGACAGGAATCGTCATGAACGGAACAGGGAATTCGCGACTAAAGGACCCGAAATAATTTGCGACGATGGTAGAATTTCATAGCACGCTGCGAAGCACGGCTCTGGGATTGTCCCAGGCGCTCTTGCTTGCTTGCCAAGCGACCAAGCCGAAGCCTGTACTCACTAAAGGGTCATACCAAAGCCGGGAGGTTGCCCTGTAAGTGAATCAATCATGCTTCTTCTCGTTTCTTACGGTATTATTAATTCCAGTAATGGGTAAAAAATTACACCTCAAAAGGCCACACAATACGGACCCTTATACAAGCCAGTAGTATTACGGAAGACGTAATTATATTCAGTACAATAAACATTCCTTATCGACAGCAATATAGAACAGATCAACTAGCTTCACGGCGAGAATGCTCATATGTCCTGCCAAGTATTTGAAAATGGCGCTTTAGCGACTGTTGGGCTGAGAGCGACTGCCTGAAACGATGGATAACAGGGGCGTGAGAAGGAAACACGTGTGAGTTCGTGTGAGAAGGGCAAGAGCAGGAAACAACAGGTAAAAAGAATGCAGTAGGCTCGGGAGGAGTGTAGCGTGTGGGAAAGTGAGGAGAGCATTAGGAAGAGGGAAAATGGACTGAACGAAAACAATAAGCCTTTTCTAAGCAAAATGGGGATGTGGATAAACAATGGCACTGAACTGAATGTGACTGTAACGCATTGTAGGAACAATCCAAGAGATGGACACCACAAAGGCATGCCACTTCTGACAATGCTCCCACTTACTCTCCCCGAAGGCCGGCTTTAAGAGGCAATGGCACTGTGGAATGGAGCGACTAAGTGCGTGTAGCACTTACCGATCTCCAACCCACAGCCCCCCCGGGGGAAAACTGGAGAACTAAACTAATTGGACTTAGAACCGGAACTGACATTGGGCCTGTACAGAACTTTAACTTCACGCACTGAATCGACATGGGACACCTCGGCCCTCTCCTCTTCTCCTCTTTCTCAAGTATCCTTGGCGTTACAAAACACACCTTGCTTTCACGAGTCATCGCCAGTTTTGGCTGATTTAGCCGTTGGTTTAGCCACAGAGCCACCGGAAGCAGCAGCAGCAGCAGCAGCAGCTGCTCTCTTCGCCTTGGCTGCTTCGATCTTAGCAAGCCTCGCTTGGTGAGCATTTACGAACTTTCCTCGATGCTGCCCCTTGCCACTGACGTCATCTGCCTGGAGAGATTGTGAATATTGTCGTCAAGTAAAGAATGGAGAGAATAAGGTTAAACTGTAAATTTGAATGTAACATTTTTCAGCAAAAACGCACAGCTACGAGCGAAATTGTCAACTCCCTTCTCTCCGCGGGCTCACCTCGCGCGCAGACTCTTCCGCTGCCGCCTTCAAACTCGCGACGGCCGCCGCTTTCTTGGCGCTGGACATTGCTGCCCCGACTTCGCTGACACAATTTTCACAGCGACGGCCGGCAGTATTCCTCCTGAGCGTCTTAGCTGGGGAGATCACGGTAGGCACTCAGGGAAGAGCCTTTTCTAAGATTTCCGCAAATCGTCCCCTCAAATGACTCCAATTTCACGGATTCGCATGACGTTCACTCAGTGTGGTAGTAATTTGTTTTTGGGACGCCTCAAAGCGGATGAGCATGAGGTTCAGTCGGTGAGAGGCCGGAACGGCGACAGCGTCGGGGGATTCCGGAGCGCGTGCATTTCGGGAGCTCTGCTCTGATCATTCAACACCATCCTGCCAGCGAGCGATGACAGGGAATGGAGCATTCCCAGACACGAAATGTGTGCTGATCGCCAAAAGCTGGGAGATGTATAATGTGTTTTTGCTTGTGAGCTTTGGAACCTGGGGAACATCCCAGAGGACTGCTGGGGAGGGGAACCCCAGCAGAAAGGTGGAGGGGAAGGAATCCTTCAGGTTCAGGCTGAAGTGGGCGAATGTCTGACGACTTTTGGGGCTTGGTGATGCTGCCGTGATCTTTCAGTTGGGGAACATCCTCGATGAAAGCATTGTCCAGGTTCCACACCAAGTGCAACATACATAACCTCTAATAAGCAACTATAATGATGTCACACAAACTACATGTTTTGCAATAATTGGTCATTTAGTGTATTCTGAGTTTCCACGAATACTACTTTGAATTCTACACTTTCATCCTACTAGCCCATCTTGTAGCTTCTTTCATTACCCTCTCATCCACAAACGGCCGAAGCTGCCACATCATCGAGTACGATGCCACATGGGTAGCTGACGTGGAGAGCGAGAGGTCCTCAATAATAGTGAGCTGGAAAAGGGCAAGATCAAGGTAGGAAAAAAGACGGGGGAATGTTGTGGAAATGGTGATCCTGTTGTAACGACACTTGCGAGGGCAGAGGAAACGAGGAAAGCCAACGAGCCAACAAAAGTTGGACAACAAGCAGACATATGTAAGAAATAGAGGAATGTCTGAGCGTAACCGAACAACAAGAGCGTGAAACAAATTTGGCACCTTTCCTGTGTGAATCATCCTTGGGCATAGTACCCAGCACAGTCACCATCACGGTTACCATATCCCCTCGGCCGGCCTTCTCAACACTTGTAAAAGTATAGGCACAAAGCAAAAGCGGCCAAGAAGCACGCTATGAATATAAATTTATAAATATACATTTACCTTCATTTGTAGATCCTTCTTGAGCATCCCCAGCACAGCTGCCATCATGGTTACCATGTCCGCTTGTAATGTAACACCGCTCCTTGTGCCTGCTGCCTCTCCCCTCGAGTTATTCTTGCCGCTGCCATCGCATGCCTGCATTGGGCTGTCTGAATCGTCACCAACACTACCAGTGATGCAGTCGCTGCCATCGTCACAAGGACCATGCGAGCTGGTGCTTGTGGCAGCAGCGTTACACCCATCACCAGCACCATCAGCATCACCAGCATCAGCAGCAGCAGCAGCAGCAGCAGCAGCAGCAGAACCAGGAGCGGCACCATCATTGCTTATGAATGAGCAATGAAGAGCAGCTATGGGCTGAGCCGCCATAAGCTGGGCTGAACCGTGCAGATTTCCCTGAAGCAAGCGAGATGCAGCGGTGTGACAGATCTCCTCCATTTCTGACACGGTCTCCTGCATGTGTGCACAGACGGACACGCACGTTCGTGGGGTCGGACCATGTTGCGTCAAAAGATGGTGATTTTGATCAAGCAAGCGTGGTGCAGCGGTGTGATAGATCTCTTCCATTTCTGACACGGTCTCTTGCATGTGTGCACACATGCACACATGAGAACATGCATGCATCCATACAATAACACATGCACACAAGAGCACTTGCATACATGAACACATGCATGCAAGAAAGCATGCGCAAACAACTCGACACAATCGTGGATGTGATTCTGGTATCTTTGATGACTATGCTCTTGTTAGGAGCAGCCAGTAACTCACCTGATTTTTCAGTCAACTAAAATGTCAACTTGACACAGCCTTGGATGTGATTCTGGTGATGTGCACAAGCGCAAGAACATCCTCTTGTCGCTGACGACTATCCTCACGCTACACGCAGCTAGTAACTCACCTGCCTCGGCTCCAATAGCTGCTGCAGCAGGGTCAGGGAGTGCATGCAAGGTTACATGGTTACCACATGCGCACCCATGCAAGGTTTTACCTGCATGCAAGGTTACCACAATGAGCGGCACATGGTTACCACAATGAGCGGCACATGGTTACCACAATGAGCGGCACATGGTTACCACAATGAGCGGCACATGGTTGCCACAATGAGCAGCACATGGTTACCACAATGAGCGGCACATGGTTACCACAATGAGCAGCACATGGTTACCACAATGAGCGGCACATGGTTACCACAATGAGCGGCACATGGTTACCACAATGAGCGGCACACGGTTACCACAATGAGCGGCACACGGTTACCACAATGAGCGGCACATGGTTACCACGATGAGTGGTAGTGAGCTCACCAGAGTCAGCTCCACCAGCTGCTGCAGCAGGGTGGGGGGTGTATGCACGGTTACATGATTACCACATTGCAAGCCCATATGGTAACCACATGCAGGTAGGGTAGTGCCTAACCTGAGTCAGCTCCACCAGCTGTTGGAGCAGGGTGAGGGAGGTGTGCACTGCTATCCAGGAAGGGGAAAAGAAACCAACAAGAGACACAAGAAACAAAGGAAGAGGCGGAGGGACGACAATGGACCAGTGACACAAGGATGAATTTAGATGCTGGAAACGTCGAAGCCAGCCACTAAAACACGAAGCGATAATACAGTAAATGACATACTTGGTTAACAAAAGAAGAGGGAGGGGAGTGAGGCAAGGGGTGAAAGAGGCATACGTGTAGTTTTGATACGTCTCAAAATAACAAAAAGCGGGCATACATGCGATAGCAGCTTTGTGCTGCTTTGACGGACAGGTGCAGCCAGCAGCCATGTATTCAGCCAGAGGGGATGATGGCAATATTGACCGTGACAGTGTTGCTGATGATGCTGATCCTGATGCCGATGCTGATGATGCTGATGCTGATGATAAAGTAGACGTTGGATGTGTGTTTGATGCCGATGCTGATGATGCTGATGCTGATGATAAAGTAGACGTTGGATGTGTGTTTGATGCCGATGCTGATGATGCTGATGCTGATGATAAAGTAGACGTTGGATGTGTGTTTGATGCCGATGCTGATGATGCTGATGCTGATGATAAAGTAGACGTTGGATGTGTGTTTGATGCCGATGCTGATGATGCTGATGCTGATGATAAAGTAGACGTTGGATGTGTGTTTGATGCCGATGCTGATGATGCTGATGCTGATGATAAAGTAGACGTTGGATGTGTGTTTGATGCCGATGCTGATGATGCTGATGCTGATGATAAAGTAGACGTTGGATGTGTGTTTGATGCCGATGCTGATGATGCTGATGCTGATGATAAAGTAGACGTTGGATGTGTGTCTGATGCTGATGCTGATGCTGATGATGCTGATGCTGATGATGCTGCGGGTGGGTTGGACATAGGTGACTTCTGGAAGGAATCTAGGATGCTGGATACAAGAGGGGAGCCTGATATGGCTTCAGCAGAGGAACGGTAAAACTGCTCTGCAGGAAACAAGAGGGAATGGGGAATGGGACAGACGAGATGCACGAGAATTTTAACAAGGTTTGAAGGTGCTGTGGGTTTGATCCCCACCACCGAAACATGTTTGCTTGTTGATTCAATTCACTGGCCGGTTGAGGAACTTTTTCGAGTTCACCTATTTTCTGAGGGTACAAGTTTTTTTCTAACTGTCAGTTTTTTGCTAACGCGACCTTCCTACACTGCTGCTACTCTTCCATGACAACTAATCCCTGAACGGTAAAACTGCTCTGCAGGAAACGAAGAGGGGATGGGGAATGGGACAGACGAGATGCACGAGAATTTTAACAAGGTTTGAAAGGAGGCGAGGATGCTGGATACAGGGCATTCTGATATGGCTTCATCTGAGGAACGATGAAAATTCTCTGCAGGGGGAGATAACAAGAGGGATATAAGGGGAGTAGATTAGAGGGGGAGAGAGGAGAGGGAAATGGAAGGGGAGCGATGAGAGGTTCAGACTAGGAGGGGTGCTTGTAACAAGAGCGGACTCTGATACAAGAGCGGTCTAGAGTGCTCTCTTAAAACGAGCTGTGATTGTGGAACGCACGCTACCACAGCTGGTGAAAACGAGGGGAGAAGGATGGAAGAAGAGTAGACAAGGGAGGACAGGGCCAGAAGGGGGCAATGACCCAGCGCGAAAGGCGAGGGAATGCGAAAGTGGAAGGTAGGAGGAAGGAGGGAGGGGGAGGAGGGGGAGGAGGGGGAGGAGGGGGAGGAGGGGGAGGAGGGGGAGGAGGGGGAGGAGGGGGAGGAGGGGGAGGAGGGGGAGGAGGGGGAGGAAGGGGAGGAGGGGGAGGAGGGGGAGGAGGGGGAGGAGAAGGAAGCAGTGAAAAGGTACATATGATGTGTGAAGCATAAACGAGCCACCATGAACAGTACCTTCTGTATCATGAACAGTGCCCGCTACACCATGAAACACACCATACCATGCCATGAACAGTACCCGCTCACATCATGAAACACGCCATACCATGAACAGTACCCGGTCATACCATGAACAGTACCCACCATACCATGAACAGTACACACCATACAGTATACACCATACCATGCGCTGACTGGAAGGAGGAAAGAGCTGCAGTCCCCCTCCTATGGAAAGCCTCGGCCACCTCAAAGCTGGTGGGGAGAGAGGAGAGAGGAGAGAGGAGATAGGAGAGAGGAGAGAGGAGATAGGAGAGAGGAGAGAGGAGAGAGGAGAGAGGAGATAGGAGAGAGGAGAGAGGAGAGAGGAGAGAGGAGAGAGGAGATAGGAGAGAGGAGAGAGGAGAGAGAAGAGAGGAGAGAGGAGAGAAGAGAGAGGAGATAGGAGATAGGAGAGAGGAGAGCGGAGAGAGGAGAGAGGAGAGAGGAGAGAGGAGAGAGGAGAGAGGAGAGAATGGCGAGGAGAGAGGAGAGAGGAGAGGAGAGAGGAGAGAGGAGAGAGGGGAGCGGAGAGAGGAGAGAGCGGAGCGGAGAGAGGAGAGAGGAGAGAGGAGATAGGAGAGAGGAGAGAGGAGAGAGGAGAGAGGAGAGAGGAGAGAGGAGAGAGGAGAGAGGAGATAGGAGAGAGGAGAGTCGAGAGAGAAAGAGAGGAGAGAGGAGAGAAGAGCGAGGAGAGAGGAGATAGGAGAGAGGAGAGCGGAGAGAGGAGAGAGGAGAGAGGAGCGAGGAGAGAGGAGAGATGAGAGAGGAGAGAGGAGAGAGGAGAGAGGAGAGAAGAGCGAGGAGGAGAGAGGAGAGAGGAGAGAAGAGCGAGGAGAGAGGAGAGAGGAGAGCGGAGAGAGGAGAGAGGAGAGAGAAGAGAAGAGCGATCAGCAGCAACGGGGGAAAGGGCGGACAACATGTTCATTCGGAGCCGGAAAAGACGGAAAAGCCTCTCCCCACGAAGCAGGAGATGTGTCAGCCGATGTGTTAGACGGATGAACGCAGTACCTCTCCGTGAATGTGTACGTCTCACACATCGGCTGTGGTAGCGGAATGTGTTAGACGGCTGAACACAGCGGAATGTGTTTAGAAAAGGTTGTGAGCAGATGTGCACTTTTAAGCTCATTCAGTTGAGGTGCGGAATGTGCACAGTACCTCTCCAGGAATTCCGCAAACTCCCTTGCCATCACCACCGATCCGTCCCACTTTAGCAAGGTCTGCTGCCTTGCTGGCACGGGTGCTTTCCACGTCAGCGAATACCTGCAGGGTCGGAAGAAACGGGAGGGGAGCTACTGCGTGTAACACACCCCCTTCCGGCATTCCCGTGGGCAAACCGGGGGTTGACCAGAGCCTCGCAGCGGCTGGGTTAGCCCTTCGTGAACATCGTATATGTTACATCCTCATATGTTACACACTTCGTGTTACGTTGCGAGTGGCGCGGCGAAAGTGACGGCTGAGTATTCCCTAAGAACGGCGCTGGAAACTAGGCCTGCACCAATTAATTCACAGGAGACCGGCACTACCTGTTGGTTTCGACAGACGAGCTTTCTTTCAGCCAAACAGAGCTCGAGCTTGAGTCGAGAGTTCACGGTTCATGGCGGTTCTAGACCGGGGCCTACCGCAAACCGTCGGATTTTGCGTCAGATTGTCCGTCAAATCTTCCGTCAAAATTTCTGTCCTTCTCGTCTCTGGCTTTTGGTTGCTTGCAGCCTGGAACAGTATCCTCGTTTGTGCTTCCATCTCTGATCTGTTTGGAGTTCTCGAGTACAGTTTTCTTAGTTGCGTAAAGTTGAAAAAAATAAACAGAATAGTATTTTCAAAATTTCAAAGTTCAAACCCGCCGCCAGTAAACCAGCAACGCGTGGGGGTGGGGGGAAGAGCTCAAACCAAAACCAACCAGCCGTCGGGCCGGCAGCCCACCGGACCTGACGGCCGTCAGCTGTCGAGCTGAGGACAGTGCAGCATTTAGCGTCGAACCGAGCCAAGCCGGCGCCGTCTTTTGCGACATAACGCGCGTCAGCGCAGCAGTATCATGCAGTCCGCGTTAGCGGAAGTAATCTCGTTCTGAGCCGACTCGAAACGAAATTGCTAGCAAGCGCGTCAGCGCAGCATTACCCGCCAGTCCGCGTTAGCGGAAGGTCTAGGAACTGCCCTCTCACCCACGCACCACGCGAATCGCGAGGCTCTGGAAGACTCGTGCAATCTCCTACTAATTCACGCCGGCACTTTTATTTTTGAGGCGCCTAGAAAATAGACTCCTTTTTTTCCCCGGCACATCTAGTAGGCGTTTTCGCGAACGATGTTAAAATTCATCAGTAAGGGCTTTTCCGGCCCTAGCAGACAAAAGAAAGGCGGCTCGCAAGCCACGGATAGTCCTTCCGGCTCGAGTCTCGTAGCGTTCTCTTATAAGGAGCTCTTAGCCGCTACTAATAAGTTCCACTCGAGCCGCGTGTTGGGGGAGGGAAGCTTCGGGAAGGTTTACCGGGGGAAGGTGTCTGGAGTAAGAGCGGAAGTTTGGCAGGAGGATAGTAACGAGGGGGCCAGTAAAGGGGATGGCAGTGAAGCGAATGCTAGTAACGGGGATGCTGATAAAGGGGATGCTGGTAAAGCGAAGGCCAGTAAACCGGATAAACGAGAGGTGGCGATTAAAGTGCTTCACGAGGACAGCATTCAAGGAGTGACGGAGTGGATGGTGAGTGTGTCGAGGAAGCTAGTAACGGGAATGCTAGTATAGTGAATGCTAGTAACGGGGATCAGGGAGGTGGCTAAAGTGCTTCACGAGGACAGCATTCACGGAGTGGCCGAGTGGATGGTGAGTGTGTCGAGGAAGCCAGGGGAGGCTCAGACACCCGAACCTGGAGAACCTGGTCGTGTATCGCTGCTCCGCTCTCCCACTCCCACCGCCCACTTCCATCCCCCTGCCTCTGTTGCATGGCAGGCCGAGATCCTGCTGCTGGGGAGGCTGAGACACCCGAACCTGGTGAACCTTATCGGGTACTGCTCCCAAAAGAACCAGGCCATGCTGGTGTATGCGCTCATGCCGCACGGAGGGCTGGACACGTGGCTGCTGCAAGGTGGGCCGCACCAACCACCCCCCCCACACACACACACACGCACGCACTCGCATGCTGACTGCTGCGATTCAAAGCACATGGGCCCCTCTTGCTCCCAGAGGAACCAGGCCATGCTGGTGTGCGCGCTCATGCTGCATGGAGAGCTGGACACGTGGCTGCTGCAAGGTGGAACGAAGAAATTTGCACATGAGCCCCTTTTGCTGATAGTAGAACCAGGCTGTGCTGGTGTGTATGCCCTGATGCTCCAGGGAGGGCTGTATACATGGCTAGAATTTGTAGAATTCTCAAATATACCATGTGTATGCCCTAAATCGCCTCTGTGCCCAATCGCCGCCCGATCGCTGCCATCTCCCCCATTCCCCCTCCATCTTTCCCCACCCCTCCCCATCTCCCCCATTTCCCCCCATTTCCCCCCATTTCCCCCCATTTCCCCCCTCCTCCCCCAACCTCCCTCCATCTCCCTATCTCCCCTTACACAGACTCAACTCGGCCTGTGCTGACGTGGCAGCAAAGAATCCTGATTGCACTTGGGGCAGCCAGGGGCTTGGCGTACCTGCATGGGGCGAACATCATTCACCGGGACCTCAAGTCGTGCAACATACTGCTGGACGAGGTAGAACAGATTCTTTGTTGACTGGGATAATGTGCATGAGGTGTCCAGTGCAGTGCAGCATAATGCCTGGCTTACCTGCATGGGGGGAGCATCATTCACCGGGTCGTGCAATATAGTGCTGGACAAGGTAAGAGCGTATGATATGGGGAGGTAATATTGTGTATATTGATGTGTGAGGTTGAGCATGGGTCAAGCGTCATTCACCAGGACCTCAAGTCATGCTTCAAGTCCTGCTGGAGTCTATTTTTCAGGCGCCTCACAATTAGACTTCTCATGCAGTATCCTCCTGCTGGACTAGGCATGTGTGTTGGTCTGTGTATACTGTTCTGTGAGCTTGGGTTGGCTGAGTTGTCGACCTGCTGGGTCTGTATGTCCCTCTGGGTTGACTAGTCTACATTCTGCTCAGTGCAGCACAAAGCCTGGCCTTTCTGCATGGGGCGAGCATGATTCGCAGGGATGTCGTTGTATTTTGCGTCGACTCAAAATACTTTGAAAAGTATTTTGGAGAACGTCAATTGTGGATCTCACGTCGTGAAACACACTGCTGGATGAGGCAATAGCCTATCATTGGAGAACTTATATTGTGTATGTTGATACGTGAGGTGTTGTAATGCAGCCTTTCTCTCCCAATACCTTGCCTTCTCTCCTCCCCCCTCCCCCCTTCTCCCCCCTCCCCCCTTCTCCCCCCTCCCCTCTTCTCCACCCTCCCCCTTCTCCGACCTCCCTCCCCTCGGTGCATGCACGCGCGGCTGACAGACTTTGGAACGGCACGAGCTGAACACGCTTCTGCATCCTGTATCCCCCTTCCCCTTCCTCCCTTCCTCCCTTCCTCCCTTCCTCCCTTCCTCCCTTCCTCCCTTCCTCCCTTCCTCCCTTCCTCCCTTCCTCCCTTCCTCCCTTCCTCCCTTCCTCCCTTCCTCCCTTCCTCCCTTCCTCCCTTCCTCCCTTCCTCCCTTCCTCCCTCTCTCCCTCCCACCCTCCCCTCAGCGCAAGCACTCCAGGCGACTTTTGAGTCGACTCAAAAGTCACAGCGCATGCACTCCAGGCGACTTTTGAGTCGACTCAAAAGTCACAGCGCATGCACTCCAGGCGACTTTTGAGTCGACTCAAAAGTCACAGCGCATGCACTCCAGGCGACTTTTGAGTCGACTCAAAAGTCACAGCGCATGCACTCCAGGCGACTTTTGAGTCGACTCAAAAGTCACAGCGCATGCACTCCAGGCGACTTTTGAGTCGACTCAAAAGTCACAGCGCATGCACTCCAGGCGACTTTTGAGTCGACTCAAAAGTCACAGCGCATGCACTCCAGGCGACTTTTGAGTCGACTCAAAAGTCACAGCGCATGCACTCCAGGCGACTTTTGAGTCGACTCAAAAGTCACAGCGCATGCACTCCAGGCGACTTTTGAGTCGACTCAAAAGTCACAGCGCATGCACTCCAGGCGACTTTTGAGTCGACTCAAAAGTCACAGCGCATGCACTCCAGGCGACTTTTGAGTCGACTCAAAAGTCACAGCGCATGCACTCCAGGCGACTTTTGAGTCGACTCAAAAGTCACAGCGCATGCACTCCAGGTGACTTTTGAGTCGACTCAAAAGTCACAGCGCATGCACTCCAGGTGACTTTTGAGTCGACTCAAAAGTCACAGCGCATGCACTCCAGGTGACTTTTGAGTCGACTCAAAAGTCACAGCGCATGCACTCCAGGTGACTTTTGAGTCGACTCAAAAGTCACAGCGCATGCACTCCAGGTGACTTTTGAGTCGACTCAAAAGTCACAGCGCATGCACTCCAGGCGACTTTTGAGTCGACTCAAAAGTCACAGCGCATGCACTCCAGGCGACTTTTGAGTCGACTCAAAAGTCACAGCGCATGCACTCCAGGCGACTTTTGAGTCGACTCAAAAGTCACAGCGCATGCACTCCAGGCGACTTTTGAGTCGACTCAAAAGTCACAGCGCATGCACTCCAGGCGACTTTTGAGTCGACTCAAAAGTCACAGCGCATGCACTCCAGGCGACTTTTGAGTCGACTCAAAAGTCACAGCGCATGCACTCCAGGCGACTTTTGAGTCGACTCAAAAGTCACAGCGCATGCACTCCAGGCGACTTTTGAGTCGACTCAAAAGTCACAGCGCATGCACTCCAGGCGACTTTTGAGTCGACTCAAAAGTCACAGCGCATGCACTCCAGGCGACTTTTGAGTCGACTCAAAAGTCACAGCGCATGCACTCCAGGCGACTTTTGAGTCGACTCAAAAGTCACAGCGCATGCACTCCAGGCGACTTTTGAGTCGACTCAAAAGTCACAGCGCATGCACTCCAGGCGACTTTTGAGTCGACTCAAAAGTCACAGCGCATGCACTCCAGGCGACTTTTGAGTCGACTCAAAAGTCACAGCGCATGCACTCCAGGCGACTTTTGAGTCGACTCAAAAGTCACAGCGCATGCACTCCAGGCGACTTTTGAGTCGACTCAAAAGTCACAGCGCATGCACTCCAGGCGACTTTTGAGTCGACTCAAAAGTCACAGCGCATGCACTCCAGGCGACTTTTGAGTCGACTCAAAAGTCACAGCGCATGCACTCCAGGCGACTTTTGAGTCGACTCAAAAGTCACAGCGCATGCACTCCAGGCGACTTTTGAGTCGACTCAAAAGTCACAGCGCATGCACTCCAGGCGACTTTTGAGTCGACTCAAAAGTCACAGCGCATGCACTCCAGGCGACTTTTGAGTCGACTCAAAAGTCACAGCGCATGCACTCCAGGCGACTTTTGAGTCGACTCAAAAGTCACAGCGCATGCACTCCAGGCGACTTTTGAGTCGACTCAAAAGTCACAGCGCATGCACTCCAGGCGACTTTTGAGTCGACTCAAAAGTCACAGCGCATGCACTCCAGGTGACTTTTGAGTCGACTCAAAAGTCACAGCGCATGCACTCCAGGTGACTTTTGAGTCGACTCAAAAGTCACAGCGCATGCACTCCAGGTGACTTTTGAGTCGACTCAAAAGTCACAGCGCATGCACTCCAGGTGACTTTTGAGTCGACTCAAAAGTCACAGCGCATGCACTCCAGGTGACTTTTGAGTCGACTCAAAAGTCACAGCGCATGCACTCCAGGCGACTTTTGAGTCGACTCAAAAGTCACAGCGCATGCACTCCAGGCGACTTTTGAGTCGACTCAAAAGTCACAGCGCATGCACTCCAGGCGACTTTTGAGTCGACTCAAAAGTCACAGCGCATGCACTCCAGGCGACTTTTGAGTCGACTCAAAAGTCACAGCGCATGCACTCCAGGCGACTTTTGAGTCGACTCAAAAGTCACAGCGCATGCACTCCAGGCGACTTTTGAGTCGACTCAAAAGTCACAGCGCATGCACTCCAGGCGACTTTTGAGTCGACTCAAAAGTCACAGCGCATGCACTCCAGGCGACTTTTGAGTCGACTCAAAAGTCACAGCGCATGCACTCCAGGCGACTTTTGAGTCGACTCAAAAGTCACAGCGCATGCACTCCAGGCGACTTTTGAGTCGACTCAAAAGTCACAGCGCATGCACTCCAGGCGACTTTTGAGTCGACTCAAAAGTCACAGCGCATGCACTCCAGGCGACTTTTGAGTCGACTCAAAAGTCACAGCGCATGCACTCCAGGCGACTTTTGAGTCGACTCAAAAGTCACAGCGCATGCACTCCAGGCGACTTTTGAGTCGACTCAAAAGTCACAGCGCATGCACTCCAGGCGACTTTTTGAGTCGACTCAAAAGTCACAGCGCATGCACTCCAGGCGACTTTTGAGTCGACTCAAAAGTCACAGCGCATGCACTCCAGGCGACTTTTGAGTCGACTCAAAAGTCACAGCGCATGCACTCCAGGCGACTTTTGAGTCGACTCAAAAGTCACAGCGCATGCACTCCAGGCGACTTTTGAGTCGACTCAAAAGTCACAGCGCATGCACTCCAGGCGACTTTTGAGTCGACTCAAAAGTCACAGCGCATGCACTCCAGGCGACTTTTGAGTCGACTCAAAAGTCACAGCGCATGCACTCCAGGCGACTTTTGAGTCGACTCAAAAGTCACAGCGCATGCACTCCAGGCGACTTTTGAGTCGACTCAAAAGTCACAGCGCATGCACTCCAGGCGACTTTTGAGTCGACTCAAAAGTCACAGCGCATGCACTCCAGGCGACTTTTGAGTCGACTCAAAAGTCACAGCGCATGCACTCCAGGCGACTTTTGAGTCGACTCAAAAGTCACAGCGCATGCACTCCAGGTGACTTTTGAGTCGACTCAAAAGTCACAGCGCATGCACTCCAGGTGACTTTTGAGTCGACTCAAAAGTCACAGCGCATGCACTCCAGGTGACTTTTGAGTCGACTCAAAAGTCACAGCGCATGCACTCCAGGTGACTTTTGAGTCGACTCAAAAGTCACAGCGCATGCACTCCAGGTGACTTTTGAGTCGACTCAAAAGTCACAGCGCATGCACTCCAGGTGACTTTTGAGTCGACTCAAAAGTCACAGCGCATGCACTCCAGGTGACTTTTGAGTCGACTCAAAAGTCACAGCGCATGCACTCCAGGCGACTTTTGAGTCGACTCAAAAGTCACAGCGCATGCACTCCAGGCGACTTTTGAGTCGACTCAAAAGTCACAGCGCATGCACTCCAGGCGACTTTTGAGTCGACTCAAAAGTCACAGCGCATGCACTCCAGGCGACTTTTGAGTCGACTCAAAAGTCACAGCGCATGCACTCCAGGCGACTTTTGAGTCGACTCAAAAGTCACAGCGCATGCACTCCAGGCGACTTTTGAGTCGACTCAAAAGTCACAGCGCATGCACTCCAGGCGACTTTTGAGTCGACTCAAAAGTCACAGCGCATGCACTCCAGGCGACTTTTGAGTCGACTCAAAAGTCACAGCGCATGCACTCCAGGCGACTTTTGAGTCGACTCAAAAGTCACAGCGCATGCACTCCAGGCGACTTTTGAGTCGACTCAAAAGTCACAGCGCATGCACTCCAGGCGACTTTTGAGTCGACTCAAAAGTCACAGCGCATGCACTCCAGGCGACTTTTGAGTCGACTCAAAAGTCACAGCGCATGCACTCCAGGCGACTTTTGAGTCGACTCAAAAGTCACAGCGCATGCACTCCAGGCGACTTTTGAGTCGACTCAAAAGTCACAGCGCATGCACTCCAGGCGACTTTTGAGTCGACTCAAAAGTCACAGCGCATGCACTCCAGGCGACTTTTGAGTCGACTCAAAAGTCACAGCGCATGCACTCCAGGCGACTTTTGAGTCGACTCAAAAGTCACAGCGCATGCACTCCAGGCGACTTTTGAGTCGACTCAAAAGTCACAGCGCATGCACTCCAGGCGACTTTTGAGTCGACTCAAAAGTCACAGCGCATGCACTCCAGGCGACTTTTGAGTCGACTCAAAAGTCACAGCGCATGCACTCCAGGCGACTTTTGAGTCGACTCAAAAGTCACAGCGCATGCACTCCAGGCGACTTTTGAGTCGACTCAAAAGTCACAGCGCATGCACTCCAGGCGACTTTTGAGTCGACTCAAAAGTCACAGCGCATGCACTCCAGGCGACTTTTGAGTCGACTCAAAAGTCACAGCGCATGCACTCCAGGCGACTTTTGAGTCGACTCAAAAGTCACAGCGCATGCACTCCAGGCGACTTTTGAGTCGACTCAAAAGTCACAGCGCATGCACTCCAGGCGACTTTTGAGTCGACTCAAAAGTCACAGCGCATGCACTCCAGGCGACTTTTGAGTCGACTCAAAAGTCACAGCGCATGCACTCCAGGCGACTTTTGAGTCGACTCAAAAGTCACAGCGCATGCACTCCAGGCGACTTTTGAGTCGACT
The DNA here is from genome assembly GCA_027943415.1 of Closterium sp. NIES-67. Taxonomy (NCBI): domain Eukaryota; kingdom Viridiplantae; phylum Streptophyta; class Zygnematophyceae; order Desmidiales; family Closteriaceae; genus Closterium; species Closterium sp. NIES-67. Next base: position 347,940 of record BQMB01000800.1, read on the forward strand.
CAAAAGTCACAGCGCATGCACTCCAGGCGACTTTTGAGTCGACTCAAAAGTCACAGCGCATGCACTCCAGGCGACTTTTGAGTCGACTCAAAAGTCACAGCGCATGCACTCCAGGCGACTTTTGAGTCGACTCAAAAGTCACAGCGCATGCACTCCAGGCGACTTTTGAGTCGACTCAAAAGTCACAGCGCATGCACTCCAGGCGACTTTTGAGTCGACTCAAAAGTCACAGCGCATGCACTCCAGGCGACTTTTGAGTCGACTCAAAAGTCACAGCGCATGCACTCCAGGCGACTTTTGAGTCGACTCAAAAGTCACAGCGCATGCACTCCAGGCGACTTTTGAGTCGACTCAAAAGTCACAGCGCATGCACTCCAGGCGACTTTTGAGTCGACTCAAAAGTCACAGCGCATGCACTCCAGGCGACTTTTGAGTCGACTCAAAAGTCACAGCGCATGCACTCCAGGCGACTTTTGAGTCGACTCAAAAGTCACAGCGCATGCACTCCAGGCGACTTTTGAGTCGACTCAAAAGTCACAGCGCATGCACTCCAGGCGACTTTTGAGTCGACTCAAAAGTCACAGCGCATGCACTCCAGGCGACTTTTGAGTCGACTCAAAAGTCACAGCGCATGCACTCCAGGCGACTTTTGAGTCGACTCAAAAGTCACAGCGCATGCACTCCAGGCGACTTTTGAGTCGACTCAAAAGTCACAGCGCATGCACTCCAGCGACTTTGAGTCGACTCAAAAGTCACAGCGCATGCACTCCAGGCGACTTTTGAGTCGACTCAAAAGTCACAGCGCATGCACTCCAGGCGACTTTTGAGTCGACTCAAAAGTCACAGCGCATGCACTCCAGGCGACTTTTGAGTCGACTCAAAGTCACAGCGCATCCTCCAGGCGACTTTTGAGTCGACTCAAAAGTCACAGCGCATGCACTCCAGGCGACTTTTGAGTCGACTCAAAGTCACAGCGCATGCACTCCAGGCGACTTTTGAGTCGACTCAAAGTCACAGCGCATGCACTCCAGGCGACTTTTGAGTCGACTCAAAAGTCACAGCGCATGCACTCCAGGCGACTTTTGAGTCGACTCAAAAGTACAGGCATCACTCCAGGCGACTTTTGAGTCACTCAAAGTCACAGCGCATGCACTCCAGGCGACTTTTGAGTCGACTCAAAAGTCACAGCGCATGCACTCCAGGCGACTTTTGAGTCGACTCAAAAGTCACAGCGCATGCACTCCAGGCGACTTTTGAGTCGACTCAAAAGTCACAGCGCATGCACTCCAGGCGACTTTTGGTCGACTCAAAAGTCACAGCGCATGCACTCCAGGCGACTTTTGAGTCGACTCAAAAGTCACAGCGCATGCACTCCAGGCGACTTTTGAGTCGACTCAAAAGTCACAGCGCATGCACTCCAGGCGACTTTTGAGTCGACTCAAAGTCACAGCGCATGCACTCCAGGCGACTTTTGAGTCGACTCAAAAGTCACAGCGCATGCACTCCAGGCGACTTTGAGTCGACTCAAAAGTCACAGCGCATGCACTCCAGGCGACTTTTGAGTCGACTCAAAAGTCACAGCGCATGCACTCCAGGCGACTTTTGAGTCGATCAAAAGTCACAGCGCAGCCTCCAGGCGCGGCGACTCAAAAGTCACAGCGCATGCACTCCAGGCGACTTTTGAGTCGACTCAAAAGTCACAGCGCATGCACTCCAGGCGACTTTTGAGTCGACTCAAAAGTCACAGCGCATGCACTCCAGGCGACTTTTGAGTCGACTCAAAAGTCACAGCGCATGCACTCCAGGCGACTTTTGAGTCGACTCAAAAGTCACAGCGCATGCACTCCAGGCGACTTTTGAGTCGACTCAAAAGTCACAGCGCATGCACTCCAGGCGACTTTTGAGTCGACTCAAAAGTCACAGCGCATGCACTCCAGGCGACTTTTGAGTCGACTCAAAAGTCACAGCGCATGCACTCCAGGCGACTTTTGAGTCGACTCAAAAGTCACAGCGCATGCACTCCAGGCGACTTTTGAGTCGACTCAAAGTCACAGCGCATGCACTCCAGGCGACTTTTGAGTCGACTCAAAAGTCACAGCGCATGCACTCCAGGCGACTTTTGAGTCGACTCAAAAGTCACAGCGCATGCACTCCAGGCGACTTTTGAGTCGACTCAAAAGTCACAGCGCATGCACTCCAGGCGACTTTTGAGTCGACTCAAAAGTCACAGCGCATGCACTCCAGGCGACTTTTGAGTCGACTCAAAAGTCACAGCGCATGCACTCCAGGCGACTTTTGAGTCGACTCAAAAGTCACAGCGCATGCACTCCAGGCGACTTTTGAGTCGACTCAAAAGTCACAGCGCATGCACTCCAGGCGACTTTTGAGTCGACTCAAAAGTCACAGCGCATGCACTCCAGGCGACTTTTGAGTCGACTCAAAAGTCACAGCGCATGCACTCCAGGCGACTTTTGAGTCGACTCAAAAGTCACAGCGCATGCACTCCAGGCGACTTTTGAGTCGACTCAAAAGTCACAGCGCATGCACTCCAGGCGACTTTTGAGTCGACTCAAAAGTCACAGCGCATGCACTCCAGGCGACTTTTGAGTCGACTCAAAAGTCCACAGCGCATGCACTCCAGGCGACTTTTGAGTCGACTCAAAAGTCACAGCGCATGCACTCCAGGCGACTTTTGAGTCGACTCAAAAGTCACAGCGCATGCACTCCAGGCGACTTTTGAGTCGACTCAAAAGTCACAGCGCATGCACTCCAGGCGACTTTTGAGTCGACTCAAAAGTCACAGCGCATGCACTCCAGGCGACTTTTGAGTCGACTCAAAAGTCACAGCGCATGCACTCCAGGCGACTTTTGAGTCGACTCAAAAGTCACAGCGCATGCACTCCAGGCGACTTTTGAGTCGACTCAAAAGTCCACAGCGCATGCACTCCAGGCGACTTTTGAGTCGACTCAAAAGTCACAGCGCATGCACTCCAGGCGACTTTTGAGTCGACTCAAAAGTCACAGCGCATGCACTCCAGGCGACTTTTGAGTCGACTCAAAAGTCACAGCGCATGCACTCCAGGCGACTTTTGAGTCGACTCAAAAGTCACAGCGCATGCACTCCAGGCGACTTTTGAGTCGACTCAAAAGTCACAGCGCATGCACTCCAGGCGACTTTTGAGTCGACTCAAAAGTCACAGCGCATGCACTCCAGGCGACTTTTGAGTCGACTCAAAAGTCACAGCGCATGCACTCCAGGCGACTTTTGAGTCGACTCAAAAGTCACAGCGCATGCACTCCAGGCGACTTTTGAGTCGACTCAAAAGTCACAGCGCATGCACTCCAGGCGACTTTTGAGTCGACTCAAAAGTCACAGCGCATGCACTCCAGGCGACTTTTGAGTCGACTCAAAAGTCACAGCGCATGCACTCCAGGTGACTTTTGAGTCGACTCAAAAGTCACAGCGCATGCACTCCAGGCGACTTTTGAGTCGACTCAAAAGTCACAGCGCATGCACTCCAGGCGACTTTTGAGTCGACTCAAAAGTCACAGCGCATGCACTCCAGGCGACTTTTGAGTCGACTCAAAAGTCACAGCGCATGCACTCCAGGTGACTTTTGAGTCGACTCAAAAGTCACAGCGCCATGCACTCCAGGTGCGACTTTTGAGTCGACTCAAAAGTCACAGCGCATGCACTCCAGGCGACTTTTGAGTCGACTCAAAAGTCACAGCGCATGCACTCCAGGCGACTTTTTTTGAGTCGACCTCAAAAGTCACAGCGCATGCACTCCAGGTGACTTTTGAGTCGACTCAAAAGTCACAGCGCATGCACTCCAGGTGACTTTTGAGTCGACTCAAAGTCACAGCGCATGCACTCCAGGCGACTTTTGAGTCGACTCAAAAGTCACAGCGCATGCACTCCAGGGACTTTTGAGTCGACTCAAAAGTCACAGCGCATGCACTCCAGGCGACTTTTGAGTCGACTCAAAAGTCACAGCGCATGCACTCCAGGCGACTTTTGAGTCGACTCAAAATCAAGCGCATGCACTCCAGGGGACTTTTGAGTCGACTCAAAAGTCACAGCGCATGCACTCCAGGTGACTTTTGAGTCGACTCAAAAGTCACAGCGCATGCACTCCAGGCGACTTTTGAGTCGACTCAAAAGTCACAGCGCATGCACTCCAGGCGACTTTTGAGTCGACTCAAAAGTCACAGCGCATGCACTCAGGTGACTTTGAGTCGACTCAAAAGTCACAGCGCATGCACTCCAGGCGACTTTTGAGTCGACTCAAAAGTCACAGCGCATGCACTCCAGGTGACTTTTGAGTCGACTCAAAGTCACAGCGCATGCACTCCAGGCGACTTTGAGTCGACTCAAAAGTCACAGCGCATGCACTCCAGGCGACTTTTGAGTCGACTCAAAAGTCACAGCGCATGCACTCCAGGTGACTTTTGAGTCGACTCAAAAGTCACAGCGCATGCACTCCAGGTGACTTTTGAGTCGACTCAAAAGTCACAGCGCATGCACTCCAGGTGACTTTTGAGTCGACTCAAAAGTCACAAGCGCATGCACTCCAGGTGACTTTTGAGTCGACTCAAAAGTCACAGCGCATGCACTCCAGGTGACTTTTGAGTCGACTCAAAAGTCACAGCGCATGCACTCCAGGTGACTTTTGAGTCGACTCAAAAGTCACAGCGCATGCACTCCAGGCGACTTTTGAGTCGACTCAAAAGTCACAGCGCATGCACTCCAGGCGACTTTTGAGTCGACTCAAAAGTCACAGCGCATGCACTCCAGGCGACTTTTGAGTCGACTCAAAAGTCACAGCGCATGCACTCCAGGTGACTTTTGAGTCGACTCAAAAGTCACAGCGCATGCACTCCAGGCGACTTTTGAGTCGACTCAAAAGTCACAGCGCATGCACTCCAGGCGACTTTTGAGTCGACTCAAAAGTCACAGCGCATGCACTCCAGGCGACTTTTGAGTCGACTCAAAAGTCACAGCGCATGCACTCCAGGCGACTTTTGAGTCGACTCAAAAGTCACAGCGCATGCACTCCAGGTGACTTTTGAGTCGACTCAAAAGTCACAGCGCATGCACTCCAGGTGACTTTTGAGTCGACTCAAAAAGTCACAGCGCATGCACTCCAGGTGACTTTTGAGTCGACTCAAAAGTCACAGCGCATGCACTCCAGGTGACTTTTGAGTCGACTCAAAAGTCACAGCGCATGCACTCCAGGCGACTTTTGATCGACTCAAAAGTCACAGCGCATGCACTCCAGGCGACTTTTGAGTCGACTCAAAAGTCACAGCGCATGCACTCCAGGCGACTTTTGAGTCGACTCAAAAGTCACAGCGCATGCACTCCAGGCGACTTTTGAGTCGACTCAAAAGTCACAGCGCATGCACTCCAGGTGACTTTTTGAGTCGACTCAAAAGTCACAGCGCATGCACTCCAGGTGACTTTTGAGTCGACTCAAAAGTCACAGCGCATGCACTCCAGGCGACTTTTGAGTCGACTCAAAAGTCACAGCGCTGCACTCCAGGTGACTTTTGAGTCGACTCAAAAGTCACAGCGCATGCACTCCAGGCGACTTTTGAGTCGACTCAAAAGTCACAGCGCATGCACTCCAGGCGACTTTTGAGTCGACTCAAAAGTCACAGCGCATGCACTCCAGGCGACTTTTGAGTCGACTCAAAAAGTCACAGCGCATGCACTCCAGGTGACTTTTGAGTCGACTCAAAAGTCACAGCGCATGCACTCCAGGCGACTTTTGAGTCGACTCAAAAGTCACAGCGCATGCACTCCAGGTGACTTTTGAGTCGACTCAAAAGTCACAGCGCATGCACTCCAGGTGACTTTTGAGTCGACTCAAAAGTCACAGCGCATGCACTCCAGGTGACTTTTGAGTCGACTCAAAAGTCACAGCGCATGCACTCCAGGTGACTTTTGAGTCGACTCAAAAGTCACAGCGCATGCACTCCAGGTGACTTTTTGAGTCGACTCAAAAGTCACAGCGCATGCACTCCAGGTGACTTTTGAGTCGACTCAAAAGTCACAGCGCATGCACTCCAGGTGACTTTTGAGTCGACTCAAAAGTCACAGCGCATGCACTCCAGGTGACTTTTGAGTCGACTCAAAAGTCACAGCGCATGCACTCCAGGTGACTTTTGAGTCGACTCAAAAGTCACAGCGCATGCACTCCAGGTGACTTTTGAGTCGACTCAAAAGTCACAGCGCATGCACTCCAGGTGACTTTTGAGTCGACTCAAAAGTCACAGCGCATGCACTCCAGGTGACTTTTGAGTCGACTCAAAAGTCACAGCGCATGCACTCCAGGTGACTTTTGAGTCGACTCAAAAGTCACAGCGCATGCACTCCAGGTGACTTTTGAGTCGACTCAAAAGTCACAGCGCATGCACTCCAGGTGACTTTTGAGTCGACTCAAAAGTCACAGCGCATGCACTCCAGGTGACTTTTGAGTCGACTCAAAAGTCACAGCGCATGCACTCCAGGCGACTTTTTGAGTCGACTCAAAAAGTCACAGCGCATGCACTCCAGGTGACTTTTGAGTCGACTCAAAAGTCACAGCGCATGCACTCCAGGTGACTTTTGAGTCGACTCAAAAGTCACAGCGCATGCACTCCAGGTGACTTTTGAGTCGACTCAAAAGTCACAGCGCATGCACTCCCAGGTGACTTTTGAGTCGACTCAAAAGTCACAGCGCATGCACTCCAGGTGACTTTTGAGTCGACTCAAAAGTCACAGCGCATGCACTCCAGGTGACTTTTGAGTCGACTCAAAAGTCACAGCGCATGCACTCCAGGTGACTTTTGAGTCGACTCAAAAAGTCACAGGCGACTCAGTGCGCATCCTCCAGGCGACTTTTTGAGTCGACTCAAAAGTCACAGCGCATGCACTCCAGGCGACTTTTGAGTCGACTCAAAAGTCACAGCGCATGCACTCCAGGTGACTTTTGAGTCGACTCAAAAGTCACAGCGCATGCACTCCAGGTGACTTTTGAGTCGACTCAAAAGTCACAGCGCATGCACTCCAGGTGACTTTTGAGTCGACTCAAAAGTCACAGCGCATGCACTCCAGGTGACTTTTGAGTCGACTCAAAAGTCACAGCGCATGCACTCCAGGCGACTTTTGAGTCGACTCAAAAGTCACAGCGCATGCACTCCAGGTGACTTTTGAGTCGACTCAAAAGTCACAGCGCATGCACTCCAGGTGACTTTTGAGTCGACTCAAAAGTCCACGCATGCCCCAGGTGACTTTTGAGTCGACTCAAAATCCAGCGCTGCACTCCGGACTTTTGAGTCGACTCAAAAGTCACAGCGCATGCACTCCAGGCGACTTTTGAGTCGACTCAAAAGTCACAGCGCATGCACTCCAGGTGACTTTTGAGTCGACTCAAAAGTCACAGCGCATGCACTCCAGGTGACTTTTGAGTCGACTCAAAAGTCACAGCGCATGCACTCCAGGGACTTTTGAGTCGACTCAAAAGTCACAGCGCATGCACTCCAGGCGACTTTTGAGTCGACTCAAAAGTCACAGCGCATGCACTCCAGGCGACTTTTGAGTCGACTCAAAAGTCACAGCGCATGCACTCCAGGTGACTTTTGAGTCGACTCAAAAGTCACAGCGCATGCACTCCAGGTGACTTTTGAGGCATGCCCCAGGGACTTTTGAGTCGACTAAAGTCACAGCGCATGCACTCCAGGCGACTTTTGAGTCGACTCAAAAGTCACAGCGCATGCACTCCAGGCGTGACTTTTGAGTCGACTCAAAAGTCACAGCGCATGCACTCCAGGCCGACTTTTGAGTCGACTCAAAAGTCACAGCGCATGCACTCCAAGGCGACTTTTTGAGTCGACTCAAAAGTCACAGGCGCATGCACTCCAGGCGACTTTTGAGTCGACTCAAAAGTCACAGCGCATGCACTCCAGGCGACTTTTGAGTCGACTCAAAAGTCACAGCGCATGCACTCCAGGGACTTTTGAGTCGACTCAAAAGTCACAGCGCATGCACTCCAGGCGACTTTTGAGTCGACTCAAAAGTCACAGCGCATGCACTCCAGGTGACTTTTGAGTCGACTCAAAAGTCACAGCGCATGCACTCCAGGCGACTTTTGAGTCGACTCAAAAGTCACAGCGCATGCACTCCAGGCGACTTTTGAGTCGACTCAAAAGTCACAGCGCATGCACTCCAGGCGACTTTTGAGTCGACTCAAAAGTCACAGCGCATGCACTCCAGGCGACTTTTGAGTCGACTCAAAAGTCACAGCGCATGCACTCCAGGCGACTTTTGAGTCGACTCAAAAGTCACAGCGCATGCACTCCAGGCGACTTTTGAGTCGACTCAAAAGTCACAGCGCATGCACTCCAGGCGACTTTTGAGTCGACTCAAAAGTCACAGCGCATGCACTCCAGGCGACTTTTGAGTCGACTCAAAAGTCACAGCGCATGCACTCCAGGACTTTTGAGTCGACTCAAAAGTCACAGCGCATGCACTCCAGGCGACTTTTGAGTCGACTCAAAAGTCACAGCGCATGCACTCCAGGCGACTTTTGAGTCGACTCAAAAGTCACAGCGCATGCACTCCAGGCGACTTTTGAGTCGACTCAAAAGTCACAGCGCATGCACTCCAGGCGACTTTTGAGTCGACTCAAAAGTCACAGCGCATGCACTCCAGGCGACTTTTGAGTCGACTCAAAAGTCACAGCGCATGCACTCCAGGCGACTTTTGAGTCGACTCAAAAGTCACAGCGCATGCACTCCAGGCGACTTTTGAGTCGACTCAAAAGTCACAGCGCATGCACTCCAGGCGACTTTTGAGTCGACTCAAAAGTCACAGCGCATGCACTCCAGGCGACTTTTGAGTCGACTCAAAAGTCACAGCGCATGCACTCCAGGCGACTTTTGAGTCGACTCAAAAGTCACAGCGCATGCACTCCAGGGACTTTTGAGTCGACTCAAAAGTCACAGCGCATGCACTCCAGGCGACTTTTGAGTCGACTCAAAAGTCACAGCGCATGCACTCCAGGCGACTTTTGAGTCGACTCAAAAGTCACAGCGCATGCACTCCAGGCGACTTTTGAGTCGACTCAAAAGTCACAGCGCATGCACTCCAGGACTTTTGAGTCGACTCAAAAGTCACAGCGCATGCACTCCAGGCGACTTTTGAGTCGACTCAAAAGTCACAGCGCATGCACTCCAGGCGACTTTTGAGTCGACTCAAAAGTCACAGCGCATGCACTCCAGGCGACTTTTGAGTCGACTCAAAAGTCACAGCGCATGCACTCCAGGCGACTTTTGAGTCGACTCAAAAGTCACAGCGCATGCACTCCAGGCGACTTTTGAGTCGACTCAAAAGTCACAGCGCATGCACTCCAGGACTTTTGAGTCGACTCAAAAGTCACAGCGCATGCACTCCAGGTGACTTTTGAGTCGACTCAAAAGTCACAGCGCATGCACTCCAGGCGACTTTTGAGTCGACTCAAAAGTCACAGCGCATGCACTCCAGGCGACTTTTGAGTCGACTCAAAAGTCACAGCGCATGCACTCCAGGTGACTTTTGAGTCGACTCAAAAGTCACAGCGCATGCACTCCAGGTGACTTTTGAGTCGACTCAAAAGTCACAGCGCATGCACTCCAGGTGACTTTTGAGTCGACTCAAAAGTCACAGCGCATGCACTCCAGGACTTTTGAGTCGACTCAAAAGTCACAGCGCATGCACTCCAGGACTTTTGAGTCGACTCAAAAGTCACAGCGCATGCACTCCAGGCGACTTTTGAGTCGACTCAAAAGTCACAGCGCATGCACTCCAGGCGACTTTTGAGTCGACTCAAAAGTCACAGCGCATGCACTCCAGGCGACTTTTGAGTCGACTCAAAAGTCACAGCGCATGCACTCCAGGCGACTTTTGAGTCGACTCAAAAGTCACAGCGCATGCACTCCAGGTGACTTTTGAGTCGACTCAAAAGTCACAGCGCATGCACTCCAGGCGACTTTTGAGTCGACTCAAAAGTCACAGCGCATGCACTCCAGGCGACTTTTGAGTCGACTCAAAAGTCACAGCGCATGCACTCCAGGCGACTTTTGAGTCGACTCAAAAGTCACAGCGCATGCACTCCAGGCGACTTTTGAGTCGACTCAAAAGTCACAGCGCATGCACTCCAGGCGACTTTTGAGTCGACTCAAAAGTCACAGCGCATGCACTCCAGGCGACTTTTGAGTCGACTCAAAAGTCACAGCGCATGCACTCCAGGCGACTTTTGAGTCGACTCAAAAGTCACAGCGCATGCACTCCAGGCGACTTTTGAGTCGACTCAAAAGTCACAGCGCATGCACTCCAGGCGACTTTTGAGTCGACTCAAAAGTCACAGCGCATGCACTCCAGGCGACTTTTGAGTCGACTCAAAAGTCACAGCGCATGCACTCCAGGACTTTTGAGTCGACTCAAAAGTCACAGCGCATGCACTCCAGGTGACTTTTGAGTCGACTCAAAAGTCACAGCGCATGCACTCCAGGCGACTTTTGAGTCGACTCAAAAGTCACAGCGCATGCACTCCAGGTGACTTTTGAGTCGACTCAAAAGTCACAGCGATGCACTCCAGGTGACTTTTGAGTCGACTCAAAAGTCACAGCGCATGCACTCCAGGTGACTTTTGAGTCGACTCAAAAGTCACAGCGCATGCACTCCAGGTGACTTTTGAGTCGACTCAAAAAGTCACAGCGCATGCACTCCAGGTGACTTTTGAGTCGACTCAAAAGTCACAGCGCATGCACTCCAGGTGACTTTTGAGTCGACTCAAAAGTCCACAGCGCATGCACTCCAGGTGACTTTTGAGTCGACTCAAAAGTCACAGCGCATGCACTCCAGTGACTTTTGAGTCGACTCAAAAGTCACAGCGCATGCACTCCAGGTGACTTTTGAGTCGACTCAAAAGTCACAGCGGCATGCACTCCAGGTGACTTTTGAGTCGACTCAAAAGTCACAGCGCATGCACTCCAGGCGACTTTTGAGTCGACTCAAAAGTCACAGCGCATGCACTCCAGGTGACTTTTGAGTCGACTCAAAAGTCACAGCGCATGCACTCCAGGCGACTTTTGAGTCGACTCAAAAGTCACAGCGCATGCACTCCAGGTGACTTTTTGAGTCGACTCAAAAGTCACAGCGGCATGCACTCCAGGTGACTTTTGAGTCGACTCAAAAGTCCACAGCGCATGCACTCCAGGCGGACTTTTTGAGTCGACTCAAAAGTCACAGCGCATGCATCCAGGCGACTTTTGAGTCGACTCAAAAGTCACAGCGCATGCACTCCAGGTGACTTTTGAGTCGACTCAAAAGTCACAGCGCATGCACTCCAGGCGACTTTGAGTCGACTCAAAAGTCACAGCGCATGCACTCCAGGCGACTTTTGAGTCGACTCAAAAGTCACAGCGCATGCACTCCAGGTGACTTTTGAGTCGACTCAAAAGTCACAGCGCATTGCACTCCAGGTGACTTTTGAGTCGACTCAAAAGTCACAGCGCATGCACTCCAGGCGACTTTTGAGTCGACTCAAAAAGTCACAGCGCATGCACTCCAGGCGACTTTTGAGTCGACTCAAAAGTCACAGCGCATGCACTCCAGGCGACTTTTGAGTCGACTCAGAGCGCATGCACTCCAGGGCTTTTGAGTCACTCAAAGTCACAGCGCATGCACTCCAGGTGACTTTTGAGTCGACTCAAAAGTCACAGCGCATGCACTCCAGGGACTTTTGAGTCGACTCAAAAGTCACAGCGCATGCACTCCAGGTGACTTTTGAGTCGACTCAAAAGTCACAGCGCATGCACTCCAGGTGACTTTTGAGTCGACTCAAAAGTCACAGCGCATGCCACTCCAGGCGACTTTTGAGTCGACTCAAAAGTCACAGCGCATGCACTCCAGGCGACTTTTGAGTCGACTCAAAAGTCACAGCGCATGCACTCCAGGCGACTTTTGAGTCGACTCAAAAGTCACAGCGCATGCACTCCAGGTGACTTTTGAGTCGACTCAAAAGTCACAGCGCATGCACTCCAGGCGACTTTTGAGTCGACTCAAAAGTCACAGCGCATGCACTCCAGGCGACTTTTGAGTCGACTCAAAAGTCACAGCGCATGCACTCCAGGCGACTTTTGAGTCGACTCAAAAGTCACAGCGCATGCACTCCAGGCGACTTTTGAGTCGACTCAAAAGTCACAGCGCATGCACTCCAGGTGACTTTTGAGTCGACTCAAAAGTCACAGCGCATGCACTCCAGGTGACTTTTGAGTCGACTCAAAAGTCACAGCGCATGCACTCCAGGTGACTTTTGAGTCGACTCAAAAGTCACAGCGCATGCACTCCAGGTGACTTTGAGTCGACTCAAAAGTCACAGCGCATGCACTCCAGGCGACTTTTGAGTCGACTCAAAAGTCACAGCGCATGCACTCCAGGCGACTTTTGAGTCGACTCAAAAGTCACAGCGCATGCACTCCAGGCGACTTTTGAGTCGACTCAAAAGTCACAGCGCATGCACTCCAGGCGACTTTTGAGTCGACTCAAAAGTCACAGCGCATGCACTCCAGGTGACTTTTGAGTCGACTCAAAAGTCACAGCGCATGCACTCCAGGTGACTTTTGAGTCGACTCAAAAAGTCACAGCGCATGCACTCCAGGCGACTTTTGAGTCGACTCAAAAGTCACAGCGCATGCACTCCAGGCGACTTTTGAGTCGACTCAAAAGTCACAGCGCATGCACTCCAGGCGACTTTTGAGTCGACTCAAAAGTCACAGCGCATGCACTCCAGGTGACTTTTGAGTCGACTCAAAAGTCACAGCGCATGCACTCCAGGCGACTTTTGAGTCGACTCAAAAGTCACAGCGCATGCACTCCAGGCGACTTTTGAGTCGACTCAAAAGTCACAGCGCATGCACTCCAGGCGACTTTTGAGTCGACTCAAAAGTCACAGCGCATGCACTCCAGGTGACTTTTGAGTCGACTCAAAAGTCACAGCGCATGCACTCCAGGCGACTTTTGAGTCGACTCAAAAAGTTCACCAGCGCATGCACTCCAGGTGACTTTTGAGTCGACTCAAAAGTCACAGCGCATGCACTCCAGGTGACTTTTGAGTCGACTCAAAAGTCACAGCGCATGCACTCCAGGTGACTTTTGAGTCGACTCAAAAGTCACAGCGCATGCACTCCAGGTGACTTTTGAGTCGACTCAAAAGTCACAGCGCATGCACTCCAGGTGACTTTTGAGTCGACTCAAAAGTCACAGCGCATGCACTCCAGGTGACTTTTGAGTCGACTCAAAAGTCACAGCGCATGCACTCCAGGTGACTTTTGAGTCGACTCAAAAGTCACAGCGCATGCACTCCAGGTGACTTTTGAGTCGACTCAAAAGTCACAGCGCATGCACTCCAGGTGACTTTTGAGTCGACTCAAAAGTCACAGCGCATGCACTCCAGGTGACTTTTGAGTCGACTCAAAAGTCACAGCGCATGCACTCCAGGTGACTTTTGAGTCGACTCAAAAGTCACAGCGCATGCACTCCAGGCGACTTTTGAGTCGACTCAAAAGTCACAGCGCATGCACTCCAGGTGACTTTTGAGTCGACTCAAAAGTCACAGCGCATGCACTCCAGGCGACTTTTGAGTCGACTCAAAAGTCACAGCGCATGCACTCCAGGCGACTTTTGAGTCGACTCAAAAAGTCACAGCGCATGCACTCCAGGTGACTTTTGAGTCGACTCAAAAGTCACAGCGCATGCACTCCAGGTGACTTTTGAGTCGACTCAAAAGTCACAGCGCATGCACTCCAGGCGACTTTTGAGTCGACTCAAAAGTCACAGCGCATGCACTCCAGGCGACTTTTGAGTCGACTCAAAAGTCACAGCGCATGCACTCCAGGCGACTTTTGAGTCGACTCAAAAGTCACAGCGCATGCACTCCAGGCGACTTTTGAGTCGACTCAAAAGTCACAGCGCATGCACTCCAGGTGACTTTTGAGTCGACTCAAAAGTCACAGCGCATGCACTCCAGGTGACTTTTGAGTCGACTCAAAAGTCACAGCGCATGCACTCCAGGTGACTTTTGAGTCGACTCAAAAGTCACAGCGCATGCACTCCAGGTGACTTTTGAGTCGACTCAAAAGTCACAGCGCATGCACTCCAGGCGACTTTTGAGTCGACTCAAAAGTCACAGCGCATGCACTCCAGGCGACTTTTGAGTCGACTCAAAAGTCACAGCGCATGCACTCCAGGCGACTTTTGAGTCGACTCAAAAGTCACAGCGCATGCACTCCAGGTGACTTTTGAGTCGACTCAAAAGTCACAGCGCATGCACTCCAGGCGACTTTTTGAGTCGACTCAAAAGTCACAGCGCATGCACTCCAGGCGACTTTTGAGTCGACTCAAAAGTCACAGCGCATGCACTCCAGGCGACTTTTGAGTCGACTCAAAAGTCACAGCGCATGCACTCCAGGCAACTTTTGAGTCGACTCAAAAGTCACAGCGCATGCCACTCCAGGTGACTTTTGAGTCGACTCAAAAGTCACAGCGCATGCACTCCAGGTGACTTTTGAGTCGACTCAAAAGTCACAGCGCATGCACTCCAGGTGACTTTTGAGTCGACTCAAAAGTCACAGCGCATGCACTCCAGGTGACTTTTGAGTCGACTCAAAAGTCACAGCGCATGCACTCCAGGCGACTTTTGAGTCGACTCAAAAGTCACAGCGCATGCACTCCAGGCGACTTTTGAGTCGACTCAAAAGTCACAGCGCATGCACTCCAGGCGACTTTTGAGTCGACTCAAAAGTCACAGCGCATGCACTCCAGGCGACTTTTGAGTCGACTCAAAAGTCACAGCGCATGCACTCCAGGTGACTTTTGAGTCGACTCAAAAGTCACAGCGCATGCACTCCAGGTGACTTTTGAGTCGACTCAAAAGTCACAGCGCATGCACTCCAGGCGACTTTTGAGTCGACTCAAAAGTCACAGCGCATGCACTCCAGGCGACTTTTGAGTCGACTCAAAAGTCACAGCGCATGCACTCCAGGCGACTTTTGAGTCGACTCAAAAGTCACAGCGCATGCACTCCAGGTGACTTTTGAGTCGACTCAAAAGTCACAGCGCATGCACTCCAGGCGACTTTTGAGTCGACTCAAAAGTCACAGCGCATGCACTCCAGGCGACTTTTGAGTCGACTCAAAAGTCACAGCGCATGCACTCCAGGCGACTTTTGAGTCGACTCAAAAGTCACAGCGCATGCACTCCAGGTGACTTTTGAGTCGACTCAAAAGTCACAGCGCATGCACTCCAGGCGACTTTTGAGTCGACTCAAAAGTCACAGCGCATGCACTCCAGGTGACTTTTGAGTCGACTCAAAAGTCACAGCGCATGCACTCCAGGTGACTTTTGAGTCGACTCAAAAGTCACAGCGCATGCACTCCAGGTGACTTTTGAGTCGACTCAAAAGTCACAGCGCATGCACTCCAGGTGACTTTTGAGTCGACTCAAAAGTCACAGCGCATGCACTCCAGGTGACTTTTGAGTCGACTCAAAAGTCACAGCGCATGCACTCCAGGTGACTTTTGAGTCGACTCAAAAGTCACAGCGCATGCACTCCAGGTGACTTTTGAGTCGACTCAAAAGTCACAGCGCATGCACTCCAGGTGACTTTTGAGTCGACTCAAAAGTCACAGCGCATGCACTCCAGGTGACTTTTGAGTCGACTCAAAAGTCACAGCGCATGCACTCCAGGTGACTTTTGAGTCGACTCAAAAGTCACAGCGCATGCACTCCAGGTGACTTTTGAGTCGACTCAAAAGTCACAGCGCATGCACTCCAGGTGACTTTTGAGTCGACTCAAAAGTCACAGCGCATGCACTCCAGGTGACTTTTGAGTCGACTCAAAAGTCACAGCGCATGCACTCCAGGTGACTTTTGAGTCGACTCAAAAGTCACAGCGCATGCACTCCAGGTGACTTTTGAGTCGACTCAAAAGTCACAGCGCATGCACTCCAGGTGACTTTTGAGTCGACTCAAAAGTCACAGCGCATGCACTCCAGGCGACTTTTGAGTCGACTCAAAAGTCACAGCGCATGCACTCCAGGTGACTTTTGAGTCGACTCAAAAGTCACAGCGCATGCACTCCAGGTGACTTTTGAGTCGACTCAAAAGTCACAGCGCATGCACTCCAGGTGACTTTTGAGTCGACTCAAAAGTCACAGCGCATGCACTCCAGGTGACTTTTGAGTCGACTCAAAAGTCACAGCGCATGCACTCCAGGTGACTTTTGAGTCGACTCAAAAGTCACAGCGCATGCACTCCAGGTGACTTTTGAGTCGACTCAAAAGTCACAGCGCATGCACTCCAGGCGACTTTTGAGTCGACTCAAAAGTCACAGCGCATGCACTCCAGGTGACTTTTGAGTCGACTCAAAAGTCACAGCGCATGCACTCCAGGTGACTTTTGAGTCGACTCAAAAGTCACAGCGCATGCACTCCAGGTGACTTTTGAGTCGACTCAAAAGTCACAGCGCATGCACTCCAGGTGACTTTTGAGTCGACTCAAAAGTCACAGCGCATGCACTCCAGGTGACTTTTGAGTCGACTCAAAAGTCACAGCGCATGCACTCCAGGTGACTTTTGAGTCGACTCAAAAGTCACAGCGCATGCACTCCAGGTGACTTTTGAGTCGACTCAAAAGTCACAGCGCATGCACTCCAGGCGACTTTTGAGTCGACTCAAAAGTCACAGCGCATGCACTCCAGGCGACTTTTGAGTCGACTCAAAAGTCACAGCGCATGCACTCCAGGTGACTTTTGAGTCGACTCAAAAGTCACAGCGCATGCACTCCAGGTGACTTTTGAGTCGACTCAAAAGTCACAGCGCATGCACTCCAGGTGACTTTTGAGTCGACTCAAAAGTCACAGCGCATGCACTCCAGGTGACTTTTGAGTCGACTCAAAAGTCACAGCGCATGCACTCCAGGTGACTTTTGAGTCGACTCAAAAGTCACAGCGCATGCACTCCAGGTGACTTTTGAGTCGACTCAAAAGTCACAGCGCATGCACTCCAGGTGACTTTTGAGTCGACTCAAAAGTCACAGCGCATGCACTCCAGGTGACTTTTGAGTCGACTCAAAAGTCACAGCGCATGCACTCCAGGTGACTTTTGAGTCGACTCAAAAGTCACAGCGCATGCACTCCAGGTGACTTTTGAGTCGACTCAAAAGTCACAGCGCATGCACTCCAGGTGACTTTTGAGTCGACTCAAAAGTCACAGCGCATGCACTCCAGGTGACTTTTGAGTCGACTCAAAAGTCACAGCGCATGCACTCCAGGTGACTTTTGAGTCGACTCAAAAGTCACAGCGCATGCACTCCAGGTGACTTTTGAGTCGACTCAAAAGTCACAGCGCATGCACTCCAGGTGACTTTTGAGTCGACTCAAAAGTCACAGCGCATGCACTCCAGGTGACTTTTGAGTCGACTCAAAAGTCACAGCGCATGCACTCCAGGTGACTTTTGAGTCGACTCAAAAGTCACAGCGCATGCACTCCAGGTGACTTTTGAGTCGACTCAAAAGTCACAGCGCATGCACTCCAGGTGACTTTTGAGTCGACTCAAAAGTCACAGCGCATGCACTCCAGGCGACTTTTGAGTCGACTCAAAAGTCACAGGTGACTTTTGAGTCGACTCAAAAGTCACAGCGCATGCACTCCAGGTGACTTTTGAGTCGACTCAAAAGTCACAGCGCATGCACTCCAGGTGACTTTTGAGTCGACTCAAAAGTCACAGCGCATGCACTCCAGGCTGACTGACTTTGGAACGGCCCGCATCAAACTCCTGCCGTCCCTCTCTCCCTCTCTCCTCCCTCTCGCCTTCTCTCCCTCACACCCTCACACCCTCACACCCTCACACCCTCCTCCCCTCAGCACATGCGTGCCAGGCTGACCTCATTCCACATTCTCCCATGTCCCTCCCTCCCTCCCTCCCTCCCTCCCTCCCTCCCTCCCTCACACCCTCACACCCTCACACCCTCCTCCCCTCCCTCAGCACATGTGTGCCAGGCTGACTGACTTTGGAATGGCAAGGGCGGGGCCAGAGGAGGGGAATACGCACGTATCAACGCAAATAAAGGGGACATTGGGTTATCTAGACCCCGAATACATGGACACTGGTGGGTGCATGGATGCTGGTGGGTGCACGGATGCTGGTAGGTGCACGGATGCTGGTAGGTGCATGGGTGCTGGTAGGTGCACGGATGCTGGTAGGTGCACGGATGCTGGTAGGTGCACGGATGCTGGTAGGTGCATGGATGCTGGTAGGTGCACGGATGCTGGTAGGTGCATGGATGCTGGTAGGTGCACGGATGCTGGTAGGTGCACGGATGCTGGTAGGTGCATGGATGCTGGTAGGTGCATGGATGCTGGTAGGTGCACGGATGCTGGTAGGTGCATGGATGCTGGTAGGTGCATGGATGCTGGTAGGTGTATTGAGCTGCTAACCGGCCGCCCTTCAGCTGCTAACCGGCCGCCCTTCGGGCAAAGACATTGATATTTCTTGAGCTGCTAACCGGCCGCCCTTCAGTCGAAAGTGGTTGATCCACACGTCTCTCAACTCTTCTCCCCGCCACTCACTTCACCCGCTTCCCCTCCCTCAGGTCACTTGGCCCCCAGCAGCGACATCTACTCTCCAGGAGTCATCTTTCTCGAGCTCCTAACAGGCCGCCCTTCGGTTGAAGTCGATTCCTCCAAACTCTCTCAACTCGTCTCTCCCCCACGGTCCCACCCTCTTCCCCACCCTCTTCCCCACACTCTTCCCCACCCTCTTCCCCACCTGTCTCTCAACTTCTGTCTCTCAACTCGTCTCTCCCCCACGGTCCCACCCTCTTCCCCACCCTCAGGTCACTTGACCCCCAGCAGTGACGTCTACTCTCTAGGAGTCATCTTTTTAGAGCTCCTAACAAGCCGCTTTCCGGTTGAAATCGATTCCTCCGCATCTTTCTCGAGCTGCTAACACGCCACCCTTGGATTGAAGTTGGTTCCTTTGCATCTGTCTCTCAACTCTTCTCTCCCCCACGGTCCCACCCTCTTCCCCACCCTCAGGTCACTTGGCCCCCAGCAGTGACATGTACTCTCTAGGAGTCATCTTGCTTGAGCTCCTAACAGGCCGCCCTCCAGTTGAGCCCGATTCGTCCACTTTCCTAGTCTACCAAATCCGACCCTACTTCGACAAACGTGAGCCGAGAATAGACGAGTTCATAGATCCGAGGTTGGAAGGCAGGTTTGGGAGAAAGTCGGCGGTAGGGTTGGCGGTTTTGGCAAGGCACTGCTTGAATGATATGCGGAGCAAGAGACCTGAAGCGGATGTGCTTGTAGAGAGGTTGAAGGATTTGGAGAATGTTGTAATGAATGAGTGTGTAGGGGGCGGAACTGGTTGAAGGATAAGATTTAAGATTTGTCTAAGACATACATTCTGGTTTGTGTTGCTTCAATAGTTGCATCATGATGTATGCTAGCTAAGTGTATAATATTGTATTTCTGACTACCAGTAAATAATAAGTTGGTGCTGCTGCAGGAAATTCTGGTCACTGCTGCTCTGGAACACAACAAAACCACGGAGCTCACAACTAACCCTAACCACCCTTTGAACGGGAGTCTAGTTTTCAGGTGCCTCAAATCTAGAATGGTAGGCTCTCAAGCCTGACCAACAACCCCACCCACGTCCCCAAACTGCCAGTGTGGGCAAGACCAGAATCAAGCATTCCGAGAAGGTTACAGCAGAAGCTGCAACAGTGGCAAAAGTTGCAGATGAGTATCAACATCCCGCATTTAGACTAGTATACACCGCATGTGTGAGCATGGTGTCCACACAAGGCTCCCATCTCATTTAAGGTGCCTTAATATGTCCCTTGGTGCTCTGCCCACACTGCTTCACTACACACGCAGTGTAATTGTGAGTCGACTCAAAAGCCGCCTCATTGAAGGTGCTTTACAATGGCCCCAGGGGCCCAGCCCAGCCCATACAGCTTCAATACACACGCAGTATGGAGCAACACAGAGTGAGTGCGAGGGAGGTTTCAAGGAGATGGTGAGAAAGGGAGTCGGTGGGATGGGATGGGATGGGAGGAGATGGTGTGGGATGGGATGGGAGGCTGTGGCATAGGATGGGAGGCGGTGGAATTGGATGGGATGGGAGGTGGTGGTGTGGGATGGGAGGCGGTGGTATGGGATGGGAGGCGGTGGAATTGGATGGGATGGGAGGTGGTGTGAGATGGTAAAACGAGATGGGTCAATTGGCAATGTGGTGCTTGGCAGGCACCGCTGTTGAGCTGATTCAAAAGCAGCTACAGGTCCTTAGGTGATTGGGTAGTACTTGGCAGGTGCTTGGCAGGTGCTTGGCAGGTGCTTGGCAGGTGCTTGGCAGGTGCTTGGCAGGTGCTTGGCAGGAGGGAGAAGATGCGCGAGTGGCCACATCATCTATCAATTCCCATTCCGGTACTTAGCAGGCACCGGCACCGCTTCAGGAGCGTTGGAGTCAAATACTACTGCATCGTCGAAGGAACGGAGAGAGGAGGAGGAGGAGGAATCGGTGGCACTTCCGTTGGGTGTGGTGGTACCAGCAGGGGTGTTGAGAGCTTCCACTGCTTCCCGCAGGTTGGCTGCTGCTGCAATGATCTCCTCCTCCTCCTGGGATTGGCAAGGGGAGTGGGGAGAAGGGAAAGGGAAGGGAAGGGAACAGAAGGGAAGGGAAGGGAGGGGAAATGTTGGTGGCATTAGCAGCACCAGCAGAGGTGTTGAGTACTCAGCTGTTTAGCAGTACTCTGCTGATTGAGGTGTTCCATTTCCACTGCTTCCCGCAGATTGGCTGCTGCAGCAATGATCTACTCCTCCTGGGTGAAAAGAAAAACCACAATTGTGGGAAAATCACATATCATCAGCAGCAGCAGCAGCAGCAGCAGGGGCGTTGACTGCTTCCACTGCTTCCCGCAGATTAACTGCTGCAGCAATGATCTGCTCCTCCTGTTTTGAGGGAGGGAGGAGGGAGAGAGGGGGCAGGGAAGAGAAGAGCCGAGGAGGTAGCAGCAGCAGCAGCAGCAGCAGCAGCAGCAGCAGCAGCAGCAGGGGTGTTGAGTGCCCTCACAACTTGCCCGAGGCTGGCTGCTGCTGCAATAGCCACTTCCTCTTCTTTTTTTTTGGAAGGAAGAGGGGAAGGAAAGGGAGAGCGAGGGCGGGGAAGAGGAGGGGTGTTGAGGGCATGCACAGCAGCAGGTGTGTAGCAGCTGAGGTGTAGTAGCAGCAGGTGGGCAGCAGGGGTGTAGCAGCAGCAGCAGCAGGGGTGTAGCAGCAGCAGCAGCAGCGCAGGGGCGTTGAGTGCTGAGTGCAGCAGTGCAGGGGCGTTGAGTGCTGAGTGCAGCAGCACGGGGGCGATTTTTGAGTCGACTCAAAAATCACGTTGAGTGCTGCCACCGCCTCCTGCAGGTTGGCTGCTGCTTGCTGTGAATTCTCAAAATCGCCTTTTCCAAGAAGCACTGCCGCAGACATTTCGCTTCCTGTTAATAGCTGATGCGCTGCTTTTGAGTCCACTAAAAAATAGCTGATGCGCTGCCTTTGAGTCGACTCAAAAATAGCCGATGCGCTGAATCATCTCCTTGATTTTTGAGGCGCCTCAAAAATCTGTTAATAGCTGATGCGCTGAATCATCTCCTTGCCAACAAGCAAGGAGTTTCTGAGAGCTCTCAGAAACACCTTTTCCTTCCTGTCCATAAGCGACGCCCTGAAGCACCTGCACTTCCAACAAGCAAGCCAACGCTTACCTTACCTTCTCAATAGCAGCTGGTGAGTTTCGAGTCGACTAAAAAAACACCTGCAGATTGGCTGTTGCTGCAGTCTTTCCCTCCCTGTTGACTAGGTTATGCACTGCACCGCCTCTAAAACGAGCAAGCCAGCGCTTACCTTATCAAGGGCAGCTGGTGCAGCAGGCTTGGCTGTCAGCCCCTGTCCCAGGCGAGCGACCTGATCCTGGAGCCTGCTGGGGGAGGGAGAGAGAGGAATGGAAGACGGAAAAGAAGCCAAGAGGGTAAGCACGCCTTAGTCAGTTGACTGCGCACAGCCCCTGTCCCAGGCGGGCGACCTGGTAGCCTGGAGCCTGCTGGGGGAGGGAGATGAGAGGGGAGGAGGGAGAGAAGGGGGACGAGAGGAGAGGAGGGAGAGAAGGGGGATGAGAGGGGAGGAGGGAGAAAAGGGAGATGAGAGGGGAAGAGGGAGAAAAGGGAGATGAGAGGGGAGGAGGGAGAAAAGGGAGATGAGAGGGGAGGAGGGAGAGAAGGGGGACGGGATGGAAGACTGCTCTGCTTTTGAGTCGACTCAAAGGAAGACGAGCGGAGGATACATCCGCGCCAGGCTGGCTAAAGTTGAGTTCTTACTTATATTTTTTTCTTTCTAAGAAATAAGCCGAGGATGAGCAGGCACTAGACTGGGTAGTCGGCCGAAGGACAAGCTAGCCCCTGAAGGGCGAGCTGGGGGGCTAGACAACACTCGTGCAGGCAACTTGATCATGAAGCCTCAGAGTGAGGCTTCTATTTTTGAGGCGCCTCAAAAATAGCTGGGGGGCTAGACAACACTCATGCAGGCAACTTGGTCATGAAGCCTCAGCGTGAGGCTCCAGGGGAGTTTATTTTTGAGGCGACTCAAAAACAGACGCCCCTGAAAGGCTAGCTGAGGGGCTAGACAGCACTCATGCAGGGAGCTTGATCGCGAAGGGACAATTAAGTCCATGTGAGAGACTTTTGAGAATTCTAAAACATCTCTCACAGGGGCTAGACAACACTCATGCAGGGAGCTTGATCGCGAAGGGACAATTAACTGGGGCCTCATGTGTGAGGCTCCAGGGGCAATTGAGGGGCACTGAAGCCTCGCTCCAGGGGCAATTGAAGGGCACTGAAGCCTCGCTCCAGGGGCAATTGAGGGGCACTGAAGCCTCGCTCTCTCACCTTGTGTGCAGCTCCCTAGCCCCCTAGACAGGTCAACCACCACTCTAGTGGCAGCAGCACCAGCACCATTCCGCACACCTCCCAATATCATCAATTACCCTACCCCTTCACCCCACGTGGTCCATATATTCACCCCTTCACCTCTCTCTCGCCTAGTATGCAGCTCCTTGGCGCCCCTAGACAGATCAACCACCGTATTAGTTAGTGGCAGCAGCACCAACATCACTCCCCACACCTCCTCGATATAATCAATAGCCCCACCCTTCACCCGTCTCTCACCTTCTACGGAGCACCTTAGCCCCCTTAGACAGATCAACCACCATCTTTGTGGCAGCAGCGACCACACCACTCCCCACACCTCTCAATACCATCAACACCCCTACCCCTTCACCCCTCTCTCACCTGGTGTGCAGCTCCTTAGCCCCCTTAGACAGGTCAACCACCATTTTGGTCGCAGCAGCACCAACACCGCTCCCCACACCTCCCACTGCCGCCTCCTTCTCTTTCAACTCAACCTCCAGCCTCGTAACCTTCCCAGAAAGTTCCCCAAGCTCCACCCGAGCCTTCATCAGAGCCTTAGCCTCCACCTTCTCCTTTTCTCGGGCAGCCGACAGCTGTACAAACAGGTCCGAGATCTTTTCATCTGCCCGGCCGAGCAGCACCTTCGCCTCCTTCTCCTTCGTCTGCAGCTGCCCGACCCTCGCCTCCAGGTTTGAAACGTTTGCCACAGCTGCCTCTGCTTCGGCCCGAGCCTCCGCCAGCTGCTTCTGCAGCTTCTCGACCGCTGCTTCCATAATAGCTTCGGCGTTAGAAGCAGCCGGAGCAGCCGCAGCGGCGGCAGTAGCAGCAGCAGCGGAGGCGGCAACCCCAGCCTTTTTCTGCTCGGCTGAGACCGCCTGTGCGACAGCAGCGTCTAGCTTCTGCTGCTGGCGGGATTTGATCAGGTCCATCTGGCGCAGCAGGAAGGAGGAGCGCTCGCTGGCTGCCTCAGCTGTCTGCTTCGCCGCTGCCAGCTCCGCCTGGAGCACGTCGACTTGTGCCCGCATGATCAGAATGGCTCCTTCGACTTGCTCTGCTGCCTTGGACTGCGAGGGGGTGGAGAGAAGCAAGGGGACGGAGTGAGAAAGAGAGCCTACCTGAAGAAACGCCTGACACTCCAACTCACCTGAAGAGACACCTGGAACCCCTCACACTCACCTGAGCAGCCACACTATCCAGCTTCTGCATCAGCACTCCCACCTCCCTCCTCGCCTCCTCCTCACTCTTTCTCACTCTCTCCACCTGTGTGTACTAAACGTGTGCACAGACGCGCTTGAACTCTCACCTGCGCCGCAACGCTATCCAGCTTCTGCATGAGCACTCCCACCTCCCTCCGCGCCTCCTCCTCACTCTTTCTCACTCTCTCCACCTGCACCACCAGCCCCTCCTTCTCCCTCTCCGCCACCCTCACTCGCTCCCGCGCCTCCTGCTCCCTCTCCTTCCCCTCTGCCAGCTGTCGCTCCAGGAATCGCATCCGCTCCCCGGCTGTAGCGCGCTCGGCTGTAGCGTCGGACAGGCGGGCGGTGAGGGTGCTGACTAGGGCGGTCAGGTAGGCCTCGTTGTTGATCGCTGCTTGCAGCGCCGCCTTGGCCATCTGAGTACGGGTTGGAATTTGGAGGGATGGATAGGGGCAAACGAGGGGGGCAGAAGAGCGCACTCAACGGGAGAACGAGGAGGTACAGCCTTAGTGAGGGTGCTGTGCCTCGCTGTTGATCGCCGCTTGCAGCACTGCCTGAGCCATCTGACGTGGGAGAGGGGAAGGTAGGGCAAAAGAGGGGGGAGTAGAGACAAACATTGAGGGTGCCGCTGCAAAGAGCAGTCAGGTATTTCTCATTGTTAATCGCTGCTTGCAGCGCTGTCTTGACCATCAGTTGGTGGTTGTGGTGGGAGCAAGCCAGTGAGGGGAAGGAACACACCCTAAGCCCGTATCTCCCTGGCTGCACCTATTCCCTTCCCTTCCCACCTATTTCTTGTCCCTTGCCCCCTCATTGCCTCTCACCAGCGGACTGACAGCAGCAGCAAGAGCCACTCAGTCGCCTCTCTCTCCCTCAATGCTTCGCTCTGCATCCTCCTAATGGGGAGGCTGCCTTCCCTCCAACCCGCCTCCCCTTCCCCCCAAACCGGCTCCCCTTCCCCCCAGCCCGTCTCCCCTTCCCCCCAACCCGCCTCCCCTTCCCCCCAAACCGGCTCCCCTTCCCCCCAGCCCGTCTCCCCTTCCCCCCAACCCGTCTACCCTTCCCCCCAACCCGTCTCCCCTTCCCCCCAGCCCGTCTCCCCTTCCCCCCAACCCGTCTCCCCTTCCCCCCAGCCCGTCTCCTCTCCCCCCCAACCCGTCTCCCCTTCCCCCCAGCCCGTCTCCCCTTTCCCCCAGCCCGTCTCCCCTTCCTCCCAGCCCGTCTCCCCTTCCCCCAGCCCGTCTCCCCTTCTCCCCAGCCCGTCTCCCCTTCCCCCCAACCCGTCTCCCCTTCCCCCCAGCCCGTCTCCTCTCCCCCCCAACCCGTCTCCCCTCCCCCCAACCCGTCTCCCCTTCCCCCCAGCCCGTCTCCCCTTCCCCCCAATCCTTCCCTATATCCCCTATTTCCCTCCCCATTGTCCCTCACCAGCGGGCTGTCTGCAGCAGCAAGAGCCACTTCAGTCGCCTCTCTCTCCGGCACCGCCTCGCTCTGCATCCTCCCAAGGGGGAGGCTGCCTCCCCCTTTTATCCTCTCCCAATATCCCCTACTTTCCCCCCCCCTCTTCCTCTCACCAGCGGGCTATCAGCAGCAGCGAGCGCCACTTCCGCCTCTCTCTCCCGCACTGCCTCGCCCTGCATCCCCTTAGGGGGGGCTACCTCCCCTTTAATCCCCTATTATTCACTCCTAATGTCCCCTACTCCCCCCCCCCTATTTCCCTCACCAGTGGGCTATCAGCAGCAGCGAGCGCCACTTCCGCCGCCTCCCTCTCCCGCACCGCCTCGCCCTGCATCCTCTTGGCTGCGCCCAGCTCAGCCACCACCATCTCTGCGCGCGCCACTGCCTCCTTCCACGACGCCCTGAGGCTCGCCTCCCTCTCCTTGGCAGCCGAGAGCTCTGCCTTAACCCCTGTGGTACACGACACGCGGGACGGGAGCAGGAAGAGGGGAGCTTGAACATTGAGATTGTGTGAGCTGGTTTTAGCCGCGCCCAGCTCAGCCACCACCATCTCTGGGCGAGCAACTGCCTTCTTCTATGAGGCTCTGAGGCAAGCTTGTCGCTCCCTTGTCGCTCTGAGGCAAGCTTGTCGCTCCCTTGCTGCTCACAGCTGTATTTTGAGTCGACTCAAAATGCCACTGCCTTCTTCTATGCGGCTCTGATGCAAGCTGTTTTGGAGAATTCTCAAAAACACTCTTCTATGAGGCTCTGAGGCGCGAGCCACTGCCTTCTTCCATGAGGCTCCGAGGCAAGCTTGTCGCTCCCTTGCTGCTCACAGCTCCACTTTGACTGCCTCTCTCTCATCCTACATAGAAACAGCTGCTATATGACTCACATGGTACAATGCCACCACCACAGTACCTGCCAGCAGCATGTTCGCCTTTCGAGCCTGCGCCAGCGCAGCCTGCTCCCTCTCCCGCAGCGTCTCCATCACCCGTGCAAAGAACTCGCACTTCCCGTTGGCAATGCGTGCCGCCTCGTGCGCCGCTGCCACCTCTGTCTCTAGAGCGGCCACGCGGGTGGTCAGGTCCCCGACCTTCACCAGTGCTGCTTGCTCCTGGGAGGATTGATGGATGCAAAGGTTTGGGGGAAGAAAAAAGGGGGGGGGGGGGGTAAAAATGGGGGAAGGGGGGTAAGGAGCCACGTGCTGCCTCGTGCGCCGCTGCCACCTCCGTCTCTAGTGTGGCCACGCGGGTGGTCAGGTCCCGCGCCTTCACCAGTGCTGCTTGCTCCTGGGAGGATTGATGGATGCAAAGGTTTGGGGGAAGAAAAAAGGGGGGGGGGGGGGTAAAAATGGGGGAAGGGGGGTAAGGAGCCACGTGCTGCCTCGTGCGCCGCTGCCACCTCCGTCTCTAGTGTGGCCACGCGGGTGGTCAGGTCCCGCGCCTTCACCAGTGCTGCTTGCTCCTGGGAGGATTGATGGATGCAAAGGTTTGGGGGAAGAAAAAAAGGGGGGGGGGGGGGGTAAAAATGGGGGAAGAGGGTAAGGAGCCGCGTGCTGCCTCGTGCGCTGCTGCCACCTCCGACTCTAGAGCGGCCACGCGGGTGGTCAGGTCCCGCACCACCAACAGTGCTGCTTGCTCCTGGGAGGGCCGGGGACAGCAAAAAGGGGGGGGGGGGGGAGAGATGGGCTATGTGCCTGCTGCCACCTCCGTCTCTAGTGCGGCCAAGCGGGTGGTCAGATCCCGGACCTTCACCAGTGCTGCTTGTTCCTGGAAAGGGACACGGGCAAGCAAAGAGAGGAAAGACAACAGGGTACGGGGGGTGGGGTGCAGGGGGGGAAGGGAGCCGTTGGCAATGCGTGCTGCCTCGTGCGCTGCTGCTGCCACCTCCGTCTCTAGAGCCGCCACGCGGGTGGTTAAATCACGGACCTTCACCAGTGCTGCTTGCTCCTGGCAGGGACGAAGAGCCCATGTGAACAAGGCAGGGGCACAAAGAGAGGGGGAAGGGAGGCGGGTGCGTGGCTTTTGAGTCGACTCAAATGCCACCTTGCTTCTGGCAGGGGCGAAGAGCCCATGTGAACAAGGCAGGGGCGCAAGCAGCACTGGTGAAGGTCCGGGACCTCACCACCTGCTTGCTCCTGGAACGGACGAAGAGCCGATGTGAACGATGCAGGGGCGCAAAGAGAGGGGGAAGGGAGGCGGGTGGGCGCATGGGCAATTAGTTGCTGGTCCGTGTGCTGCTGCTACTTCCTTCTCTGGTGCCTCCCTCCCCCGCCCCACCCATTATTTGCCAGCTAACAGTCCATCCATGTAGAAGCACTCACCCTCCTCTCAACCACTTGAGTCATCTCAACAGCAGACGCCACCTCACTCCGCGCAGCCTTCTCCCTCTGCTCCAGCTCCTTAACAACTCCAGATAAGAATCCGATCCTCTCCTTAGCCTCAGCCATAGCAGCCACAGCCTCCTCCTGCTTCTCTCCCACAGTCACCACTTCCGCTTTCAGCACCTCTGCTTGTTTCCGAGCCTCCTCCGCCTCAGCCTCGGCTTTCTTCCGAGCCTCAATCAGTCCCTCTTCTCGTTCCCTCAGCCCCGCCACCTCAGCTTCGAGCTCCCCGATCCTCCCCTGGGCAGCTTCGGCGGAGGCTTGGGACCAGGCCTCGCGGTTAGCCGCGGCGGACAGCTGCGTGGCGAGCCGGGAGGCTCGGGCCGAGGCTGCCTTGGCTGTCTTCTCAGCCTCGGCGTGCTTGGTTCGGAGGGTAGAGAGTTGGTTGAGGAAGAAGGAGATTCGGTCTGTGGCAGCGGTTTCGGCCTCCGCTGCTGCCTTCTGCCGGGACTCCAGCTGCTGGATCTGAGCCATCAGGAGGTTTACCTTCTCCTGGGGGGACGCCTGAAACGAAAAGAGGGTGAAGGGGAGGGGAAGGGGGGGGATGGAGAAGCGGGGAGGAAGGTGGGATGGACAACCACTCCAGCTGCTGGATCTGAGCCATCAGGAGGTCCGCCTTCTCCTGGAGGGACGCCTGAAACGTACAGCAGCATTTGGGGAGGGAAGTGGGGGGGAGGCAGAGGTGGGTTGGGAGGGGAGGGTGAAAATATCGGAATGTGGCTGCGGTTTCGTGGAGACTCTTGAGTCGACTCAAGAGTCACCCAGCTTACCCTCCGCACTCTACCTCGCTCATTACCCTCCTCCCTTCCTTCCTTCTCTCCCCTACCCTCCCTACTTCTGAGTCGACTCAAAAGTCCCCTACCCTCCTCCCTTCCTTCTCTCCTCTACCCTCCCTTCTCCCAACTCACCGCTCCTCCCTCAATCTGCTTCTCAGCCTCCCTCGTCGCCCTCCTAATAGCAGCCTGCCAAGATGGATGCACAAAAAGGGGGGGAACATAACGATTTTTGAGGCGCCTAAAAAAAACCAAGATGGAAACATAGCCAAGGTGGAAACATAGCCAAGATGAATGCAGCCCGCCAAGATGGAAACATAGCAAGATGAATGCAGCCCGCCAAGATGGAAACATAGCCAAGATGGATGCACAAAAGGGGGGGAACATAACGGAAAGCAGATATGCATGGTTTGTGAATGATCAGCCAGCAGCCAGAGCCTGAAGTCAACCATTAAGGGGATGCTTATACAGAGTCTACTAAAACCCTCTGAGAGGCAGCCTGCCTAGAAACAAGGAAGGACGGGAGATGGGAAGGAGGGAAAGCGGATGGAGGGAAGGCGGAAAGCCAAGAGCTGTCAGTACCACGTCAGTAGTAAGAGCAGCCGAGCTGTCAGTACCTTGGAGAGCGCCTCAGAGAGAGCCACGTCGGCAGCCACCATACGCTGAAATCCCTCTATGGCGAGCTTCCTCTCTGCCGCCTGCAGCAGGAGATAGGGAGAGAGAGAGAGAGGGGAGGGAGAGGGGGGAGGGAGAGAGGGGAGGGAGGGGGTGGAGGAAGGGTGGGGGTTGATAACAGGAGGAGGTAGGGCAATGGTAACCAGAGCAACCACGGGTCGTCGTCACTCATGGTCTTGGGAAGAGCAGCAGTGCAAAGTCAGTCGCTTGAGCAACAAGAACGAGAGTAAAAAATCTTAGGCAAGAGATTTGCTTCGTAAAAACTCTTCACTCAAAATTACCCTTTTTTGCTCAAGCGACTGACTTTGCACTGCTGCTCTTCCCAAGACCATGAGTGACGATAACAGGAGGAGGTAGGGGCAATGGTAACCAGAGCAACCATCCACTGCTGGTTGGTTTCCCTCCATGGCGGCGACCTCCCTCTCTCACCCCATCACGCAACCCACCTTCCAGTCGCCGGCCGAGCTTCCCCTGGCGCCCTTGGCAATCCGCTGCTGCAGCTCAGCTGCTGCCAGCTTCGTGAGCCTCTGGCTGTTGCCTGCCGCCAGGTGCATCTGAGCCTTCTTCCCCTCTCCCCCACACCCACACACACCCCTTACCCCCCACCCCACACCCCACACCCCAAGCCACCCACCTTCCAGTCGCCAGCAGAGCTTCCCCTGACGCCCTTGGCAATCCGCTGCTGCAGCTCCGCTGCCGCCAGCTTCGTGAGCCTCTGGCTGTTGCCCGCCGCCAGGTGCGTCTGAGTCTGCTCGAGTGCCTCCAGAGCCGGGCGGGCAGACGGGCAGACGCGCCTCAGCGCTGCTGCTGCTGCCTCCGGTGACTCGCCTTTAACCAGGGAAAGGTACCTGCAGGAGGGAAGTTGGGGGCAAGAGGGGGTTGGGGGAGTGGGAGAATGCGTCTCTGGCTGTTGCCCGCCGCCAGGTGCGTCTGAGTGTGCTCGAGTGCCTCCAGAGCGGCGGGCAGACGGGCAGACGCGCCCCAGCGCTGCTGCTGCTGCCTCCGGTGACTCACCTTAAACCAGAGACAGGTAGCTGGAGAGGGGGTGAGGAGGGGGGAGGGAGTGGCTCGCGCTGACTTCTTTGACATCACGTTAACCACTACCCAGCCACCCTAGATCCGTCAGTGCTAACATCAAAACCAGCGTTGCCAGGCTGGCAGCTGACCACCAGCACCCGATGCTGACGCCCCGATGCTGCGCGATTGCTCGACTGGCGTTGACTGGCGTTGACTGACACACACACTGTGTGACGCACTCACCCTATAGCGGCCAGCGCGCTTGCACCGCTGGGCTGACAGCTGACCACCAGCACCCGATGGCCCAATGCTGCGTGGATGCTCTTGACTGGCGTTGACTGGCGTTGACTGACACACACACTGTGTGAAGCACTCACCCAATAGCGGCCAGCGCGCTTGCAGCGTTGGGCTGGCAGCTGACCACCAGCACCCGATGCCCCGATGCTGCTAGGGACGCCACCACGCGAATAGACTCGAGCAGGACAGGCACCTGGTGGTGGTAGTAAGGTGTAAGTGAGGGATGGGGGAGGAGAGGAGGGCGGGAAAGTGAAACCTGAGGAAGGGGCAGCTGACCACCAGCACCCGATGGCCTGATGGCCCGATGCTGCCAGCCAGCGATGGCACCACGCGTTTACACTCCAGCAGGAAAGGACCTGGTAGAGGGAAGGGTGAGAAGAAGAAGGAGGAGGATGATGGAGGGGAAGAAAGGAGGGGCAAGGAGTGAAAGGGGAAGCAGCAAGGGAATGGAAGGAGCGCCCAGTGATTTTGCAGGGTGTTTTTGAGAATTCTCAAAAACACCCTGCAAAATAAAGGATGGAGGGGAAGAAAGGAGGGGCAAGGAATGAAAGGGGAAGCAGCAAGGGAAAGGAAGGAGCGCCCAGTGGCCCGATGCTGCCAGCGATGCTTCTCCCCCGGCGCCTACGCAAATGGCACCCGCACTGCCACCCCTCCCTCCCGCCTCTGTCTCTGTCTTTTGAGTCGACTCACAAGGAGCACCCGATGGCCCGATGCTGCCAGAGATACTTCTCCCCCAACGCGTACGCAAATGCCACCCGCACCGCCACCCCTCCCTCCAGCCTCTGTCTCTGTTGCTAGATAGGCCGTACCTCACATATCTGTGCACCCACACACGCACCTGGGAGTCAGCAGCAGCTCCCTTCTCCCCACTCTTGGCACCAGCAGCAGCAGCAGCAGCAGCAGCTTTCTCCCCAAACGCCTCCACCGATGCCACTCGCACCGCCACCCCTCCCGCATCTGTCACTGCTGCTGACACGGCTGCCCAGTCAACGCCTAGCTCCCTCTCCTGCTGCTCCGTCTGTTATCGTGAGGGGGATGAGGGAGGAAAGGCGAGGGCAGTGAGTGAGAAGGGAGAGCCGCCACTGGTGCTACCCACACTGAAACCCTACAGAGCCTAGCTCCCTCTCCTGCTGCTCCGTCTGTTATCGTGAGGGGGATGAGGGAGGAAAGGCGAGGGAAATGAGTGAGAAGGGAGAGCCTTGGCTGATGCTATCGGCACAGCAACTCCTAAAGAGCATTGCTGCCACCGTTTGAAGGGTACGCGTACACGACAAGAGAGCCTTGCTGCCACCTTTAAAGCTCCACCTCTTAAAAGGTTCACGTACCACCAGGGACACGACAGCAGTGACGTCAGCAGCCTCAAGCACAGCCTTGGCATCGTCAGCGCTCGCCAGGGGAGAGCCAATCAGCACTCCGTCTGCCACGTGGCACCACGAGAGTGGCCAGTCGCCCTCAACCTGCGCCATTTCGGCTGAAGTGTAGGGACATCGAGGGTTAGGGGGAAAATCAAAGGCAGGGTAACATGAGTTGGGGGGAGGAGAGGTGGGAGGGTGGGAGGGGGGAAGGAAGACGTTTTGAGAATTCTCAAAAACACCCGGCAAAATCAAGGTTTGGGAAGAGGGAATAAGAAGGCGGAGCGGGTCCATGGTGAGGTGCAGATGACGACGACGCAGTGTCGCATGGGGTTCAGGACGCCTGTCAGTGGACGCCTGTCAGTGGACGCCTGTCAGTGGACACCTGTCAGTGGACGCCTGTCAGTGGACGCCTGTCAGTGGACGCCTGTCAGTGGACGCCTGTCAGTGGACGCCTGTCAGTCCAGATGCATACGACACACTGCCAGCCCTCGAATGAGTCACGGCAGTCGCCACTTTTTTTGAGGCGCCTCAAAAAGCCCTCGAATGAGTCAGGGCAGTCGACACTTTTCCAACGAGCAGGACCCTAATCGTTACGCTAACTCCGTCGTCGTGTTTAGTCACAGGTTCGCGTGTCAGCAGCCAATTGAGCTAAGGCTAATGACGACACACATGACCCTTATCGTATTGCTGACTCTCCATCGTAATGATGTCTACACCACAGTTTGCAAACGGTTCGCATCGCACCATCAGAATTTCGAGGCGCCTCAAAACGAATCGTACAGCTGACTCTCCGTCGTCATGACGTCACGAGTTGACTTTTGAGTCGACCCAAAAGTCACCTTGTCTACACCACGGTTAGCGAACGGTTCGTGTGCGAATACATATCGCAACAGCACAAATCCACCATACAGGTATCCGTTAGCCTTTCGCGTGCGAAACCGCATTACATGCCGCAATTGACAATTTACTGGTCCAACTTTATACTGTACTTCATATGTCAACAATTGCTTCGTAACAAAGATCCCGTAGCTCTTACACAACGTGTAGGATGACAATTTCTTTGACTATTTTCTTACTAATTCCAAGCATACCTGATTTCGTCCTTTTTCCTCGGATGCGGCGAGGATAAGAGCCCGCGTCCCGTCCCTGCTGCTTCTCCGCAATTGCCGGAAACGACGAAAGATTCTGGAGCCGCGACTTCGCCTCTTCGCTCACATCCGCCATAATCACATCATGGACGCGCCCTCCGCGACTTGCGGCGCCATCTCCGCTGCGCTTCGAGCCTGCATTTCTCTGGTCCGTCGTTCGTCCTACAGCTGCCCGAGACGCTCCAGGCTGGAATGCGGAAAGCCCGCCGAGTTTAACTCCGAGGCGTGGGGCCCGCGGAGGAGCTGCGATCAGGCGCCGAGTTACGGGGACGAGAGTTAACGACGAAGCTAACGCGTGCGGCGGAGTCGCGCTGGCGTTAGGCTTCGCAGGCAATCGCAGACCGCCGATGGTGGCGACTGTAAGAGTCTGCATGGTGCTTACTCTCCGACTGGAGCTAACAAAAGTAGTGATATTAACGATAGGAGATGAGAGCGGTCATAGAATGCTAAACAGCGCAGAAGTTGTCGATGCTAGCAGCCGATATGCGCAGATGAGCTCGAGGTTGCCGAGAGATCGGAAGTACCTAGGCTTGTCCCTACGGTAGCAGAGCAGATACTATTTCGCCTGCAGGCCAAAGCCGATGCGCCTGTCTAGGTTCATAACGTGCTGTTGGGAGGATGGAGAATGGAGGCAACTCCATATTTCATGGGGGAGATTCCATAGTTTCTGCGCGACATTGCGAGTTGTTGAGTTACCGTTGCTGAATTCCGCGAACGATGGCGAAGACTGATGTTGAGGCCGTTGTCCATTCAAAATGCTGATTTGGCTGAGTGAGCGGTAACCGGTTTTTCACGAACTATGGCACAACGTGACGGTGCGAATTCGTCCTGAAAGGTCGGAGCGGAACTGGAAATGCTGCGCTGAGGGCTATGAACGACGGTTCAAACCAATCGCTTTTTGGTGGGAAAAGCGGGAGATTTGATCAGGTATGATCCAGAAAGGACGTGGACCAACCACCTCATCCAGGCGTCAGAAAGTGTCTGGGAGGTTGCTTCACGTCCGCTCGATCGAATTTCATCTACGGATAAGAGCGGCCGTTACGCAAATCAGGATGTCACACCCGGAACCGTGGCCAGATCAGCAAGAAATAAGAAATCTTCCACGATATGAGGAGGAGGTTGCGACTCGCACGTGCGACTCGTAACATTCTCGAAATCATTCCTGACAAAAAGTTGTCAGGAATGGGATTCGAACCCATGCCCTTTCGGACCAGTACCTGAAACTGGCGCCTTAGACCAACTCGGCCATCCTGACACGTTGAAAGTGTGAAATATATAATATCATTTTAATATATTTTAATTCTTGCGTTCTCGAAGATTCTTTGAGTTTCGGCGAAATGTCGCCTTCCTGACGTCATTGCTGACGCGCTGGAGCTCGCAGGGTCCTGGAAAGTGGTTGCGAGATTCCTAGAGACCTCCTGCTAGTCTCTTCTACCACTCTCTTCTCCTCCCTGAGAGACCCCAGCTGAAAGGCCACAAACTAGCGGTCCTGCTTTTACGCGCAGCGAGGCACGACACGGCTGCATATCACAGGTTTCCTGCCAGCAATGCCACCAATCATTGAATCCTGTTCGCTCATCTGTCACCGACAACCGAGCTTTAGCGAGACGCACATTCCTTATACCGAGGCTATATCTCCTTCCCTTCAGGGGAAGCAGGAGACAGGGTAGACACTACACAAGGCCGCGACGCCTCATTTTTAAAGCCGCGGTGCACATTCGCTTTACAACCCTCTCTCGTGTCAGGTAGGCTCCACAATACGCTTCTCCTCTTTCTCCTCTCGTCGCATTATCTCCGCACTAGAATTAACCCTATATCTCAAACTTCGAAGCGCTTACTAATCTCACTAGAATGACAATCTCTTTTGCCTTTACTCCCATTCGGCCGTTCCGCCTTAACTCGTTCCGTCCGCGGCAGCCGTCGCGTACCGCAACTGAACGCGCCCTGACTCAGCTCCGACAGCCCAGCTTGAGAACCACTCTCCGAAGCGCGCCGATTTTCTCCTTAACCGCCGCGCAGCTCTGCCTTCTCGCCACGTCAGCGTTCCCGTGTGTGGCACACGCCGCCTCAAGGAGCGAACCCCTTCGTGCTTCGCAGCCCGTCTGCCAGATCGACGGCCGAGAGAGCGCCTTTTCTGCATCAACGCCACGTGGCAGACATCCAGCGATTGGCTCTACGCGCGCAACCTTCGGCTCCTCGTCAGCGGAAATGGCAGCGGATTTGGCGGCGGGGAATGCGGGGAGCGAGCGGGAGGAGCTTCCCGTTATATTCGTGTCGCACGGGTCGCCCATGGCGGCGATTGAGGAGGACGAGACGTCCGCCTTCTGGCAGCGACTGGGGAAACAGGTGAGCCCCTCTGGGAACCCAAGCAAGGGGGAGAGGAGGGGGAGAGGAGGGGGAGAGGAGGGGGAGAGGAGGGGGAGAGGAGGGGGAGAGAGGAGGGGGAGAGGAGGGGGGGAAGGATAAAACGATTCCACATGCAGTCTTCGTGTCCCGAGGTTTTCCCATGGCCGGGGTGGAGGAAAACTTCTGGAGTTCCTGCACTCAAGGTTATCCTCGTTATAAGCACGCACTGCCACTTTTCATGCTGCACGGTACTGTTCAACCCGCTATCCGTCGTCCATTACACCCCTACGGGTAACTGACTTCCGTGGGCTCAAAGGCATCCTCGTTATAAGTCGCACTCAATTTTCCCGCCGTTTCCTCCTCATACAGGTCGCTGACTTCCCTGGACTCAAGGCCATCCTCGTTATAAGCGCGCACTGGGAGGCGGACGGGCCGGCCATCCGAGTGAACAGTGCCGCCCAGCCCGGCACTGTTCACGACTTCTACGGGTTTCCCCGCGATCTGTACTCGCTACAGTATCCTGTCAAGGGGTCGCCTGAACTAGCCCAACGTGTGGTGGAGGTGAGAAACCCTAGCACTTTATATCAGCGTGCGAGCTGTACTC
This sequence comes from Closterium sp. NIES-67, assembly GCA_027943415.1. NCBI lineage: Eukaryota > Viridiplantae > Streptophyta > Zygnematophyceae > Desmidiales > Closteriaceae > Closterium > Closterium sp. NIES-67. Next base: position 384,198 of record BQMB01000800.1, read on the forward strand.
GTTACAGTACCTGGTCAAGGCCTAATAAAGTTTTTGCTACGAGTTACCCTTTATAGGATCCCCATGAGCTGATGAACTAAGCCTTTTAATAGCTTTTTAATTAAAGTATCACTCTGCTGGCTAGATTTGAGGCGCCTCAAAAAAGTATCACTCTGCTGGCTAGATAATCCTTTCTTGAACTTTATTTCCCTTCCCTGCTCTTCCCCATCCCTCCCCAATTCCCGTCCTTCTGACATCAGCTCCTCTCGGCCAATCACATCAAAGCTGAGCTGGACCCCTCCCACGGGCTCGACCACGGCGCGTGGGTCCCGCTGCGCTGGATGCTGCCACGTGGCAGCATCCCAGTGGTCCAGATGTCTCTGCACGGCGGCAGTAGCAGACAAGTGGGGAACGCAATAACAAGTATGCAGCGCCACGTGGAGCTGGGCCGGGCTTTGAAGCCGCTCAGGAGGGAGGGGGTGCTGGTGCTGGCGAGTGGCGGCGCAGTGCATAACTTAAGAGACATCGGGCCTTACTTCGGGACTAAGAAGGTGTGTGTGAAAAGTGCATGTTGACAGTGGATGGTAGCTATGGTGTGATCAGGAGGGAGGGCGTGCTGGTGGTGGCGAGTGGCGGCGCTGTGAATAAATTAAGAGACATCGGGCCATACTTTGAGACTAAGAAGGTGAGGGGTGATACCTTTCAAGACAGTGCTCGCAGTAGCTTGCTTGAGCTTAAGAGGAAAGGCAGGATGGTGGGAGGGCTGGTGCTCGCGAGTGACGAGTGGCGGTGCTGTATTTAAGAGACATTGGCCCCTACTGGAGCTCTAAAAAGGCGCATTCCAGGACGGATCGATATATTGAAGCTGTAACATGAGGGTTGCTCTGTCCCTATCATGCCGTACTCACTCTTCTTAGCTGACGTTTGAGTCGACTCAAAAGTCGCCTCCATACTGATTTTGTAACCTGAGCGTTGCCCTGTCCCTTCCGTGCCATACTCACTCGTCTCAGCTCCTCACTACTTTCTTTTGAGTCGCCTCAAAAGCATTCCTCATTGCTTCTGAGCTTCTGTCCTTCCCTCCACCCCAAAATTGATGCTTCCAGCATCCCATTGCTCTCTTGAATCAATGGCGCTTCCTTCCTTCTGTGCTTCTGTTTTCTGCTGCACTGCCAGGTGGCGTCCTACGTGGCGCCCTTTGATTCGCTGCTGGACGAGGCAATCGCCAAGGCCAAGTCAGACGAGGACATGCTGAGCCGCCTGCTGGGTGCGTATACTTTGAGAATTATAAAGAACATAACGCACTCTTCCCTCCCTCCTTCCCCTCATCACTTCGTCTCATATTCTCTCTAGATATTCTATCCCTATTTTGCTTGCTCCTTCTCCTGCTGGACACGGCAATTGCCCAGGCCATGTCAGATGAGGACATTCTGACATTCTGGCCATGCCTCCTAGGTGCATCTTCCCTTTTCTTTCTTATCCCGCCTCCCTCTCTTGCCCAAGGCCCACCCCACCATTGAGCATATCCTCCCTCTCGACGTCAGTTCAAGCTCACTCAAGCACACCCATTTCCCCCCTCCCTCTCCGCTGTTTTCTCCCACCCTCCCCATTTGCGGCTCTGTCTTCCCACCCTCTCTTGCCCAAGGCCCATCCCACCATCGAGCACCTGCTCCCTCTGTACGTCAGTTCAAGCTCACTCAAGCACGCCCATTCCCCCCCCCTCCCTCTCCCCTGTTCTTCGCCTTCCCACGTACAGCTCTGGCATCCCACCCCCTGCTGCCCAAAGCCCATCCCACCATCGAGCACCTGCTCCCTCTCTACGTCGCTGCTGGCGCTGGCACCGGTGCTGGCGATGCCACCCCGTACACCGCCACTGAAGCAGCTTCTAGTGAGGATGGGAATGCCTCGAGAGAATCCAAGCCGTCCGTTGCCCCGCAGAAGCTCTTTGACATGCGAATCTGGACGCTCAGCAACGCTGCTTTCAACTTTGGGCACATGCCCAAGCCGGAAAAGTTAGCCGCATCTGCATAGGGCTTTCTCGCGTGTGTGCATGCATGTACTGTACTGAGTGCATTCTTGAGTTTTTTCTAGGCACACAATGCTGTGTACCACGTGTGTTATCCTCTTTTGTGCAATCGCTGTAGTGTGATTTGTTTTGCTGTGTTGCAATGTGCTTTTATAATTACAGGCTTTTTAATGAGGTCCTGCCTACCATGCTATATGACGGTGCCCTTCAAAAAAATGTATGCACTTAAAAAAATAATAAAAATTTGGAGCACAACGGAGGGATGAATCAGACAATTCGGCTATGGCTAATCATGGAGTACTTGTAACAAAATTACTGCTGGATTTTACCGAAACATTTGTCAGAAGCACAGTCGCTAACCACTGTGCTAAAAGGGCTTGCGCGCCCATAACCCCCTAGGCATAGAGGCCTGTAGCCCTTCCGAGGATCTTCTAGGGCGACCCTAGCGGGTCTCTTGACACCCCCCCCTCGCTGGGGTAGGCGGAGGACTCGGCACTTCTGCAGTGCACTTCACGGATTCGAACATGAGACCTCTGGCTCTGATACTATGTCAGAAGCACAGTCGCTAACCACTGTGCTAAAAGGGCTTGTTAAGTAGCGGGATAACGTGCCCATAACCCCCGAGGCATATAGGCCTGTAGCCCTTATGCCGAGGATCTCTAGGGCAACCCCAGTGGGTCTCGTGACAACATTGCATGTAATGCAAGGGTGGTCCATCGAAGGTACTGCACTGCACTCATACCCAGACGACCAAAATAACCACAACTAGAGCTGCCAGCATCTTGAAGATGCTCGACTGAACGCCAGAAGCTGCCGCATTAAGACAAGCAAGCGAAGGGGAGGCAAATGAGGTGACGCTAAAGCATAATCTGGGCTGAGAACTGCCAATACCAGAGCTGCCAATGCCATAGAGATGCTCGACTGAATACTGGATGCTGCTAGTCAGCTGAGGTCAAGGAGAGGTGGCAAAGGAGGTGGTGGTGAGGCGTTGGGAGCGTGTTCTTGGACTAGTACTAGTACAAGCACTTGCGGTGCAAGCGCTTTTGTTACAAGCACTTGCGTTACAAGCGCTCGTGTTACAAGCACTAGTGTAGCAACACCGGTGTTACAAGCACCTCCTCCCACTGACTCCACACGAAACTCCACTCCCTCTCCTCACCTCCTTTCCCGTAGCACGGTGCACAGAAGGCCGGGCAGCTCTTGCAAAAAACGGTGGCGCTAGACTGGGGCACCACGCAGTTTCCATCATTCGGGCAGGGTAAGGATTTCTTGTCATAATCCCTGTGCCAGCAGGGGAAGGTGGAGTCAGGCAGTGAGGGGAAGAGGGATCGGGGGTCGGCAGGGGTATGGGGAGAAAAACAAGAACAAGTGGGAGAAGCTGTTGCGGCGACAGAGTGGCACAAGCAACGACTACAGCTTTTAGGGAAGGAGTGATTGCATATGACCATGAGCTTACTGAGGGAGCCTAGAGTGGCAGGAGGGGAGTGTTCAGGTGCCACAATACCGAGCAGATGGCCTGAAGTGTGCTGGTGATTCGGGGCACCTAAAGCACGACACAGCACTCACAGCAAAGTGAGCTTGCTGAGAGAGCCTAGACCAGAGCTGCGTTGAGGCGCCAGGAGGTTTCGGGTTTAGGGAAAGAGTGTGGCGGGGCAGAGTGTGGCGGGGCTAGTGAGACACACCGCACTACAGCACGCGACAGCACTCACAGCAAAGTGAGCTTGCTGAGAGAGCCTAGAGTGGCAGGTAGCGTCCCTGCCAGTAGGTTGGCTGACATGTTACTGCAGGGAAAGCGGGCAAGGGAGAGGAGACACCAATAATGAGGAGGCATACCCTTTTGTCAGCTCGCTAGACATGACGTCTGAGGTTCTAACGCCGATTAAAAGCTGGCAGACAGGTTCTAATGCCTCCACTAATCTGGAGCAGGCCTGGCCCCTGGCAGCTCGCTGACTGGTGGTTTTTGTGTCGACTAAAACGTACCGGTGAGGAGCAGCCCTAGCCCCTGTCAGCTCCCTAGATGCAATTGTTTTCTCACAGGGCTGTCAGCTTGAGCAGGTTGCCGATGGTCGAGGGGATCGGCCCTTGCAGGTGGTTGGCGCTCATTCCTCTGGGAACAGCATATAGGGGGGGGGAGGGAGGGGGGTAGATGAGTGCCTTTGCTGAAACCAAAGGGGGCAGTAGATGGTTGAGGGGAGGGAACCAGCCTTTGCTGAAACCAAAGGGGGCAGTGAGTGGGGCTGGGGGGCTCAAGAAAATGTGGAAGAAGTGAGGCTGTGACAGGTTTATGATAGTTCTGAAAATAATATCTCGGCAGAGAGCCGACTCAAGATATCAACAATGATTCACAGGAACTCGAGGCTGACTCCCAGGTACTCGAGGCTGACTCACAGGTACTCGAGGCTGACTCACAGGTACTCGAGGCTGACTAGATTCATGATGGAATCAGGCAGAGAGCCGTTGAAGAGATTCTCAGACAGAAGCCTCCATTGTGGTGCGATGGGTGGGGGGGGAGAGGGGTGGGGGGGGTTGGGGTGGGGTGGTGAGGGGAGAGAGAGGAGGGAGTAAAAGGAACACGGGGGATGGTGGCTGGATGGTTGTATTTTGAGTCGACTCAGAACACGGGGGATGGTGGCTGGATGGTGAGACGGCAGGAACACGGGAGTATAAGCTGCTCTTGGACATGGAGGCTGGATGGCGGGAAGTGAGGTTAGACAGAAAATGCGGGGGGGGGGAGGAGAGGTTGGGGTGACTCGTTGAAACGATTCTCAGACTGCGTTGCATACCGTGCATGCAAGCATAGTGGCACGGGGCAGCATAGTGGCACGGGGCAGCATAGTGGCACGGGGCAGCATAGTGGCACGGGGAAGCATAGTGGCACGGGGCAGCATAGTGGCACGGGGCAGCATAGTGGCACGGGGCAGCATAGTGGCACGGGGAAGCATAGTGGCACGGGGAAGCATAGTGGCACGGGGAAGCATAGTGGCACGGGGCAGCATAGTGGCACGGGGCAGCATAGTGGCACGGGCAGCATAGTGGCACGGGGCAGCATAGTGGCACGGGGAAGCATAGTGGCACGGGGAAGCATAGTAGCACGGGGAAGCATAGTAGCACGGGGCAGCATAGTGGCACGGGGCAGCATAGTGGCACGGGGCAGCATAGTAGCACGGGTCAGCATAGTGGCACGGGGCAGCATAGTGGCACAGGGCAGCATTGTGGCACGGGGCAGCATAGTGGCACGGGGCAGCATAGTGGCACGGGGCAGCATAGTGGCACGGGGCAGCATAGTGGCACGGGGAAGCATAGTAGCACGGGGCAGCATAGTGGCACGGGGCAGCATAGTGGCACGGGGCAGCATAGTGGCATGGGGCAGCATAGTGGCACGGGGCAGCATAGTGGCTCGGGGCAGCATAGTGGCACGGGGCAGCATAGTGGCACGGGGCAGCATAGTGGCACGGGGAAGCATAGTAGCACGGGGCGGCATAGTGGCACGGGGCAGCATAGTGGCACGGGGAAGCATAGTGGCACGGGGAAGCATAGTGGCACGGGGAAGCATAGTGGCACGGGAAAGCATAGTGGCACGGGGCAGCATAGTGGCACGGGGAAGCATAGTGGCACGGGGCAGCATAGTGGCACGGGGCAGCATAGTGGCACGGGGCAGCATAGTGGCACGGGGAAGCATAGTGGCACGGGGAAGCATAGTGGCACGGGGAAGCATAGTGGCACGGGGAAGCATAGTGGCACGGGGAAGCATAGTGGCACGGGGAAGCATAGTGGCACGGGGAAGCATAGTGGCACGGGGAAGCATAGTGGCACGGGGCAGCATAGTAGCACGGGGCAGCATAGTGGCACGGGGCAGCATAGTGGCACGGGGCAGCATAGTGGCACGGGGAAGCATAGCGGCACGGGGAAGCATAGTGGCACGGGGAAGCATAGTAGCACGGGGCAGCATAGTGGCACGGGGCAGCATAGTGGCACGGGGAAGCAGAGTAGCACGGGTCAGCATAGTGGCACGGGGCAGCATAGTGGCACAGGGCAGCATTGTGGCACGGGGCAGCATAGTGGCACGGGGCAGCATAGTGGCACGGGGCAGCATAGTGGCACGGGGCAGCATAGTGGCACGGGGAAGCATAGTAGCACGGGGCAGCATAGTGGCACGGGGCAGCATAGTGGCACGGGGCAGCATAGTGGCATGGGGCAGCATAGTGGCACGGGGCAGCATAGTGGCTCGGGGCAGCATAGTGGCACGGGGCAGCATAGTGGCACGGGGCAGCATAGTGGCACGGGGAAGCATAGTAGCACGGGGCGGCATAGTGGCACGGGGCAGCATAGTGGCACGGGGAAGCATAGCGGCACGGGGAAGCATAGTGGCACGGGGAAGCATAGTAGCACGGGGCAGCATAGTGGCACGGGGCAGCATAGTGGCACGGGGCAGCATAGTGGCACGGGGAAGCATAGTAGCACGGGTCAGCATAGTGGCACGGGGCAGCAATAGTGGCACCAGGGCAGCATTGTGGCACGGGGCAGCATAGTGGCACGGGGCAGTATAGTGGCACGGGGCAGCATAGTGGCACGGGGCAGCATAGTGGCACGGGGAAGCATAGTAGCACGGGGCAGCATAGTGGCACGGGGCAGCATAGTGGCACGGGGCAGCATAGTGGCACGGGGAAGCATAGTAGCACGGGGCAGCATAGTGGCACGGGGCAGCATAGTGGCACCGGGCAGCATTGTGGCACGGGGCAGCATAGTGGCACGGGGCAGCATAGTGGCATGGGGCAGCATAGTGGCACGGGGCAGCATAGTGGCATGGGGCAGCATAGTGGCACAGGGCAGCATAGTGGCACGGGGCAGCATAGTGGCACGGGGCAGCATAGTGGCACGGGGCAGCATAGTGGCACGGGGCAGCATAGTGGCACGGGGAAGCATAGTGGCACGGGGAGGCATAGTGGCACGGGGCAGCATAGTGGCACGGGGAAGCATAGCGGCACGGGGAAGCATAGTGGCACGGGGAAGCATAGTAGCACGGGGCAGCATAGTGGCACGGGGCAGCATAGTGGCACGGGGCAGCAAAGTGGCATGGGGCAGCATAGTGGCACGGGGCAGCATAGTGGCACGGGGCAGCATAGTGGCACGGGGCAGCATAGTGGCATGGGGCAGCATAGTGGCATGTGGCAGCATAGTGGCACGGGGCAGCATAGTGGCACGGGGCAGCATAGTGGCACGGGGCAGCATAGTGGCACGGGGAAGCATAGTGGCACGGGGAGGCATAGTGGCACGGGGCAGCATAGTGGCACGGGGAAGCATAGCGGCACGGGGAAGCATAGTGGCACGGGGAAGCATAGTAGCACGGGGCAGCATAGTGGCACGGGGCAGCATAGTGGCACGGGGCAGCATAGTGGCATGGGGCAGCATAGTGGCACGGGGCAGCATAGTGGCTCGGGGCAGCATAGTGGCACGGGGCGGCATAGTGGCACGGGGCAGCATAGTGGCACAGGGAAGCATAGTGGCACGGGGAGGCATAGTGGCACGGGGCAGCATAGTGGCACGGGGCAGCATAGTGGCACGGGGAAGCATAGTGGCACGGGGAGGCATAGTGGCACGGGGCAGCATAGTAGCACGGGGCAGCATAGTGGCACGGGGCAGCATAGTGGCACGGGGAAGCATAGCGGCACGGGGAAGCATAGTGGCACGGGGAAGCATAGTGGCACGGGAAAGCATAGTGGCACGGGGCAGCATAGTGGCACGGGGAAGCATAGTGGCACGGGGCAGCATAGTGGCACGGGGCAGCATAGTGGCACGGGGCAGCATAGTGGCACGGGGAAGCATAGTGGCACGGGGAAGCATAGTGGCACGGGGAAGCATAGTGGCACGGGGAAGCATAGTGGCACGGGGAAGCATAGTGGCACGGGGAAGCATAGTGGCACGGGGAAGCATAGTGGAACGGGGAAGCATAGTGGCACGGGGCAGCATAGTGGCACGGGGCAGCATAGTGGCACGGGGCAGCATAGTGGCACGGGGCAGCATAGTGGCACGGGGAAGCATAGCGGCACGGGGAAGCTTAGTGGCACGGGGAAGCATAGTAGCACGGGGCAGCATAGTGGCACGGGGCAGCATAGTGGCACGGGGCAGCATAGTGGCACGGGGAAGCAGAGTAGCAGGGTCAGCATAGTGGCACGGGGCAGCATAGTGGCACAGGGCAGCATTGTGGCACGGGGCAGCATAGTGGCACGGGGCAGCATAGTGGCACGGGGCAGCATAGTGGCACCGGGCAGCATAGTGGCACTGGGAAGCATAGTAGCACGGGGCAGCATAGTGGCACGGGGCAGCATAGTGGCACGGGGCAGCATAGTGGCATGGGGCAGCATAGTGGCACGGGGCAGCATAGTGGCACGGGGCAGCATAGTGGCACGGGGCAGCATAGTGGCACGGGGAAGCATAGTGGCACGGGGAGGCATAGTGGCACGGGGCTGCATAGTAGCACGGGGCAGCATAGTGGCACGGGGCAGCATAGTGGCACGGGGAAGCATAGCGGCACGGGGAAGCATAGTGGCACGGGGAAGCATAGTGGCACGGGAAAGCATAGTGGCACGGGGCAGCATAGTGGCACGGGGAAGCATAGTGGCACGGGGCAGCATAGTGGCACGGGGCAGCATAGTGGCACGGGGCAGCATAGTGGCACGGGGAAGCATAGTGGCACGGGGAAGCATAGTGGCACGGGGAAGCATAGTGGCACGGGGAAGCATAGTGGACGGGGAAGCATAGTGGCACGGGGAAGCATAGTGGCACGGGGAAACATAGTGGCACGGGGGAAGCATAGTGGCACGGGGCAGCATAGTGGCACGGGCAGCATAGTGGCACGGGGCAGCATAGTGGTACGGGGCAGCATAGTGGCACGGGGAAGCATAGCGGCACGGGGAAGCATAGTGGCACGGGGAAGCATAGTAGCACGGGGCAGCATAGTGGCACGGGGCAGCATAGTGGCACGGGGCAGCATAGTGGCACGGGGAAGCAGAGTAGCACGGGTCAGCATAGTGGCACGGGGCAGCATAGTGGCACAGGGCAGCATTGTGGCACGGGGCAGCATAGTGGCACGGGGCAGCATAGTGGCACGGGGCAGCATAGTGGCACGGGGCAGCATAGTGGCACGGGGAAGCATAGTAGCACGGGGCAGCATAGTGGCACGGGGCAGCATAGTGGCACGGGGCAGCATAGTGGCATGGGGCAGCATAGTGGCACGGGGCAGCATAGTGGCTCGGGGCAGCATAGTGGCACGGGGCAGCATAGTGGCACGGGGCAGCATAGTGGCACGGGGAAGCATAGTAGCACGGGGCGGCATAGTGGCACGGGGCAGCATAGTGGCACGGGGAAGCATAGCGGCACGGGGAAGCATAGTGGCACGGGGAAGCATAGTAGCACGGGGCAGCATAGTGGCACGGGGCAGCATAGTGGCACGGGGCAGCATAGTGGCACGGGGAAGCATAGTAGCACGGGTCAGCATAGTGGCACGGGGCAGCATAGTGGCACAGGGCAGCATTGTGGCACGGGGCAGCATAGTGGCACGGGGCAGTATAGTGGCACGGGGAGCATAGTGGCACGGGCAGCATAGTGGCACGGGCAGCATAGTGGCACGGGGCAGCATAGTGGCACGGGGCAGCATAGTGGCATGGGGCAGCATAGTGGCACGGGGCAGCATAGTGGCATGGGGCAGCATAGTGGCACAGGGCAGCATAGTGGCACGGGGCAGCATAGTGGCACGGGGCAGCATAGTGGCACGGGCAGCATAGTGGCACGGGGCAGCATAGTGGCACGGGAAGCATAGTGGCACGGGGAGGCATAGTGGCACGGGCAGCATAGTGGCACGGGGAAGCATAGCGGCACGGGGAAGCATAGTGGCACGGGGAAGCATAGTAGCACGGGGCAGCATAGTGGCACGGGGCAGCATAGTGGCACGGGGCAGCAAAGTGGCATGGGCAGCATAGTGGCACGGGGCAGCATAGTGGCACGGGGCAGCATAGTGGCACGGGGCAGCATAGTGGCATGGGGCAGCATAGTGGCATGTGGCAGCATAGTGGCACGGGGCAGCATAGTGGCACGGGGCAGCATAGTGGCACGGGGCAGCATAGTGGCACGGGAAGCATAGTGGCACGGGGAGGCATAGTGGCACGGGGCAGCATAGTGGCACGGGGAAGCATAGCGGCACGGGGAAGCATAGTGGCACGGGGAAGCATAGTAGCACGGGCAGCATAGTGGCACGGGGCAGCATAGTGGCACGGGGCAGCATAGTGGCAGGGGCAGCATAGTGGCACGGGGCAGCAAGAGTGGCTCGGGGCAGCATAGTGGCACGGGCGGCATAGTGCACGGGCAGCATAGTGCACAGGAAGCATAGTGGCACGGGAGGCATAGTGGCACGGGGCAGCAAAGTGGCACGGGCAGCATAGTGCACGGAAGCATAGTGCACGGGGAGCATAGTGGCACGGGGCAGCATAGTAGCACGGGCAGCATAGTGGCACGGGGCAGCATAGTGGCACGGGGAAGCATAGCGGCACGGGAAGCATAGTGGCACGGGAAGCATAGTGGCACGGGAAAGCAAGTGGCACGGGCAGCATAGTGGCACGGGGAAGCATAGTGGCACGGGCAGCATAGTGGCACGGGGCAGCATAGTGGCACGGGGCAGCATAGTGGCACGGGGAAGCATAGTGGCACGGGGAAGCATAGTGGCACGGGGAAGCATAGTGGCACGGGGAAGCATAGCACGGGGAAGCATAGTGGCACGGGGAAGCATAATGGCACGGGGAAGCATAGTGGAACGGGGAAGCATAGTGCACGGGCAGCATAGTGGCACGGGGCAGCATAGTGGCACGGGGCAGCATAGTGGCACGGGGCAGCATAGTGGCACGGGGAAGCATAGCGCACGGGGAAGCATAGTGGCACGGGGAAGCATAGTACACGGGGCAGCATAGTGGCACGGGGCAGCATAGTGGCACGGGGCAGCATAGTGGCACGGGAAGCAGAGTAGCACGTCAGCATAGTGGCACGGGGCAGCATAGTGGCACAGGCAGCATTGTGGCACGGGGCAGCATAGTGGCACGGGCAGCATAGTGGCACGGGGCAGCATAGTGCACGGGGCAGCATAGTGGCACTGGGAAGCATAGTAGCACGGGGCAGCATAGTGGCACGGGGCAGCATAGTGGCACGGGCAGCATAGTGGCATGGGGCAGCATAGTGGCACGGGGCAGCATAGTGGCACGGGGCAGCATAGTGGCACGGGGCAGCATAGTGGCACGGGGAAGCATAGTGGCACGGGGAGGCATTGGCACGGGGCTGCATAGTAGCACGGGGCAGCAATAGTGGCACGGGGCAGCATAGTGGCACGGGGAACATAGCGGCACGGGGAAGCATAGTGGCACGGGAAGCATAGTGGCACGGGAAAGCATAGTGGCACGGGGCAGCATAGTGGCCACGGGAAGCATAGTGGCACGGGGCAGCATAGTGGCACGGGGCGATAGTGGCACGGGGCAGCATAGTGCACGGGGACATAGTGCACGGGGAAGCATAGTGGCACGGGGAAGCATAGTGGCACGGGGAAGCATAGTGGCACGGGGAAGCATAGTGGCACGGGGAAGCAAGTGGCACGGGGAAGCAGTGGCACGGGGAAGCATAGTGGCACGGGGCAGCATAGTGGCACGGGGCAGCATAGTGGCACGGGGCAGCATAGTGGTACGGGGCAGCATAGTGGCACGGGAAGCATAGCGGCACGGGGAAGCATTGTGGCACGGGGAAGCATAGTAGCACGGGGCAGCATAGTGGCACGGGGCAGCATAGTGGCACGGGCAGCATAGTGGCACGGGGAAGCAGAGTAGCACGGGTCAGCAAAGTGGCACGGGGCAGCATAGTGGCACAGGGCAGCAATTGTGGCACGGGGCAGCATAGTGGCACGGGGCAGCATAGTGGCACGGGCAGCATAGTGGCACGGGGCAGCATAGTGCACGGGGAAGCATAGTAGCACGGGGCAGCATAGTGGCACGGGGCAGCATAGTGCACGGGGCAGCATAGTGGCATGGGCAGCATAGTGGCACGGGCAGCATAGTGGCTCGGGGCAGCATAGTGGCACGGGGCAGCATAGTGCACGGGGCAGCATAGTGGCACGGGGAAGCATAGTAGCACGGGGCGGCATAGTGGCACGGGGCAGCATAGTGCACGGGGAAGCATAGCGGCACGGGGAAGCATAGTGGCACGGGAACATAGTAGCACGGGGCAGCATAAGGGCACGGGGCAGCATAGTGGCACGGCAGCATAGTGGCACGGGGAAGCATAGTAGCACGGGTCGCACATAGTGGCACGGGCAGCATAGTGGCACAGGGCAGCATTGTGGCACGGGGCAGCATAGTGGCACGGGGCAGTATAGTGGCACGGGGCAGCATACGTGCACGGGGCAGCATAGTGGCACGGGGAAGCATAGTAGCACGGGGCAGCATAGTGGCACGGGCAGCATAGTGGCACGGGCAGCATAGTGGCACGGGGAAGCATAGTAGCACGGGGCAGCATAGTGGCACGGGGCAGCATAGTGGCACCGGGCAGCATTGTGGCACGGGGCAGCATAGTGGCACGGGGCAGCATAGTGGCATGGGGCAGCATAGTGGCACGGGGCACATAGTGGCATGGGGCAGCATAGTGGCACAGGC
>BQMB01000801.1:0-112500 GCA_027943415.1 Closterium sp. NIES-67
ACAGTTTTCCTCCGCCTACCACCCACAGACCGACGGGCAAACTGAACGAATCAACTAAACCATGGAGCAACTCATTCGGACTATCTGTACTGACCCACAGACATGCGAGAAATCCCTTCTGCTACTGGAATTCGCGTATAGTAACGCGCCTTCCGCAACAACCCATCAATCTCCATTTTTCCTCAATCACGGATATGACCCAGTGGTACCCTCTGCACCAAACATCGAGACACCCGTGCCCCGGTCCCAGCGATTTGCCGAAGACATCTGAAAAAGCAGCTGAAGTAATCTGGAAAGCCAACCTGGTCGCAAGCCGACAAGCCGATCGTCATCGACGTGACGTTACTTACAAAGTGGGAGATCTCGTCCTACTCGACACTCGCAATTTGCGTCTGCCAATCCTGAGCAAACTCCGACCCCGATTCTGTGGCCCCTTTCAAGTGACAAATATGGTGACACCTGTCACCGCTCATCTCCGGCTCCCGGCGGATTGGCGTCACCACCCGGCTTTCCACGTCAGCCTGCTACGACCCTACATCCCAGTTCATCAGATTTGGCATGTCAACGCATGGTCCCAAAGCTGACACCTCTGCAGAAACCGACGACCGAGCCTCTGAACATTCTCGGCCATCGAGTCACAATGCAGCAGAACCGTCGCATGGTGGATTTTCTCGTCCGATGGCGCGATCGGACGTCTAAGGATGACACCTGGGTGCCCCTCGCTGACATCGAATCACACCCGATTCTAACAGCTTTATTAACAACGTCGGAATGTTTCCGATGTCCACGATCTCGTTTAGAGGGGGGGGGGGGGTAGTGTAAGGAATTTCCATTCCTTACTGAGTCGTACGTTAGCGCGTATACCCGAACTCTTCGACTCGTCACGTTTGGCCTTATTTGTTGGCCCAACCCTTTCCCGAGTCGCGTCAGGCACTGTCGCCACATTGCCGAACCTACCCACGTCCCGATGTTATATAACCTCGTGCCTTCATTGCAATAGCGACTTTGTATTCCCACGTTATATTTCATTGACACTTACTACTATATCATAACAGTGACACTCGCGAAGAAGATGCGTCCACGCTGTTACAGAACTTTGCTGATTTTCTGCAGCGGAGGTGCGATTGTCGTGAAATGAAGGCGCTCCGGGCACGAACCCTTGCGTTGCGCCTTTTCTTTCTTTGAGGGCTCCGAACCGCCCGTGGTCGTCGCAAGTGGTTCGAATCAAGCTCTACTGCCCCCACGGAGCCTCGTCGCGCTTCGAATGACGTACCTCAACATCAGGCTCGGATACCACTTTGCAATGCTTGCGGAAGCTTCTCCCCTGATCCCCTGGAGGCTGCAAATGGGGGTCCAGTAATTCCGCGTGTCGCGTCCACCTCTTCACGGCAGGGCGCTGAGAGTTGGCTTCTCAACTCCGCAATCGAAGCAATTTGCTGCGCCACGATTCTGTAGTCCGGAGTGTACCGAATGTTGCCACACGAACAGCTTCGGCGACACGAGAGTCAACTGTGCCTTGGGAGCCAAGTAGTGGCGTGCGATTTAGGTGGTTGCGATTGACCTAGCGACGCTTGCGCTGGGGCGAAGGGACGAGCTGAACCTGTCGCACACCCGTCATCGCCTCGCCACACCAGTGGATCGTGCAGTTCGATGCCGTGTGCTTGCACCCCTGCCCCTGGTTTTCGCAAGATACATAGCGCGGGGCGCAAGCCTGACCAGGGTATCCAATTCTTCAGCCATCAATCCCAGCAGCAACCAGCCCCCTCGCAACCTAGAACTCGGAGCCATCAGCTCATTTTTTTTATCAGAACGCGACTTCAATCCGTCACAAAGCAGCTCCAGCTCCAGCTTTCCTCGCTCTCGCATCCAAGTGCTCCCAGTAGTCACTCGTTTCCAGCAGACTTCCGCGCCAACAGTTACTAGTCTTATAGTTGCTTCAACGCAGGCTCACTTACGTGCTGCTCATTAGATATGGCAGCAATGGCAAAGACCGTTCTCTTTCTCGCGGTGGCGCTGCTCGCGGCTTCACTTCCTTCCGACGCCTTCCGCTCCTCTCGAGTCAGTATCTGATCGCGTACTCTTTATTCCCTAGTAAATGAAGGCGACTCCCGCTTCACTACCGCAATTTCGCACGCCTGCGATTGCTCCGGTGTCCGGCCAAGACAACACTAATTGTCAACCTTTTTGGGATAAACATTTGCGATTTTTATAACTCTTGGTGATTGCAGATGTTACAGGAGGACCATGACAAGCTCTTCCCCAAGCTTCCAAGCCTATCCGCCAGGGTGCGTGCTTTTGCGCGAAAGCAACATTTTGAGCACTCGTACACGAGCATTAACCACCACACTCATACCTCGAGCAATTATGTCCGCTAATCCGATTAAGCGCTTAATATCTGACCATCAGTTGCCACCCTGCACCCTCACGACCCACTCTGTTTCTGTCAGATTGTCGTTCCGACGACAGTGAAGGCGAAGCACGAGGAGAACGCAGCCACACCCGTTGCGGAAACCGGCAAGCCTACCATCCCCGCCGAACGCGGCACTCCCGCCGACCCCGCCCGTCCCGACACTCCCGCCGATCCCAACACTCCCGCCCATCCCGACACTCCCGCCAATCCTGCCACTCCCGCCGATCCTGCCACTCCCGCTGACCCCGCCACTCCTGCCGATCCCGCCACTCCGCCGAACCCTCTACTACCTCCAGCCCCGCTACTCCCTCTGACCCCGTACTCTCGCCACTCCCGCCACTCCCGCCGACCCCGGACACAAGTGGGAAACCGCGCAAGCCTCCGCAAGCGTTCCAGCCCCGGCCGAACCCGGCCCCGGCTGCCCGCCCACCGGCTCCGAGTGCGACTTTTACTTCACTGGCTTCCAGAACTCCGTCCCGACTTTCAAGCTGCCCGAGAACGGCGGTGACCAAGTGATCAGCCCGGCTATCGAGGGTTCGGTGAAGGGAAGCGTTGTGAATGTTATCGCGCTCAACTCGCAGACTTCGGAGTATATCTGCTTGTCGAACGGAACGACCCTCTACGACAACCAGTTCTACGTTGTTCAGGATGTGAGCTCCGCTGTTGCCCCCCCGATGCTCTACGTTTCCCTGGTTAATAACCTGATTTCCCAAGTTTCTTTCGATGTTTCACACATTTTAACCCCTTTTTTCCCCTCCCCGATGATGGCTGACCGGTATCCTCTATGCTTGTCTTCGCTGCTCGCAGGTTGTTCAAGTTCGGACGATCCAGCCCGAGGATAAGGGCGTGTTCAATGGGCTGTACGTAGGATCCCTATTTCGAGCGCGAGATCGAGGTGTACAACCAGGTCTTCAACCTCAACCCCGGCGATGGCTCCTCGTCTTTCCCCGAGGATCGCCGCTGCGTCATCTTCCTGACGTCTTAGACGCGCGCTCTTGCGTGATCTTCCAACGGTGGCTCGTCGCGCTTCGCTTTATGATTCGAGCCCTGCTGCCTGGTTGCGGTTTCAAGCCGCGTGTTAATTAAATCGAGCCTATGGCTGTGGCTTGGCTGTAGGTAGTCTGGTGTGCTCGACTCGCTCCGAGGGCTTGCTCCTCGCAGTCGAGGACTGGTCGGAGCGTCGGGAAATAGAATTTATTGGGAGGCTTGAGGGGGGGGGGGGGGGGGGTTCGATCTCTATTGTCTAAATTAGTTGCTGAAGTGGGGTAGGTGTAGTAATGTTGGGCCAGGCTAATCAAACAAATTATGTTGGGAATATCACTGGATTGACATGTATGCTTGACCATCCTGATTGCAACACATCAGCCACTAAGGATGGTACAAACGTGGCTCGCTGTTTGTACCCTGTTTTCAAGCAATACTTCCAACAAAAACAAGTATGGTAGTTGTCTTGAAACGTTACACTACTGCTTTCATGCAAAGGCACCTATCGCCAGCAGCAAAGCTAGCAACAAAAGGAGCCAAGGAAAGCTCCAACTGCAGTTGAGAAGGCACTGCGTCAGCAGACACCTGCAGTTGATCCATGGAGATAAATAGAATGGGAGGGAAGGGGAGTGAGCGGACGGGAGAAAAGCCAGCCTACAGCATAACCTAAGCGGGTGCCAACCAGGTATGAGGATTCTGTTAACATGTCTGCTTGTCTGGCTGTAATGGAGAAAGAAAAGTTAGCAGCAGCAGGCTTGTTGCATGAATCTAGAAGGCACTGCTTGTTTTGCTTTCTGCGGTTTGAGGGAAGCTTACTTCGTGAAAGCCATGCTTTCGTAGAAGGCCGTTCTGCATGCATGGTTGCACACAGTCTCTCTCTCTCTCTCTCTCTCTCACACACACACACACACACACACACCCACACACACACACACACACACACACACACACAACGCACGCACGCACGCACGCACGCACGCACGCACGCACGCACGCACGCACACACACACACACACACACATGCACGCACAGGCATGCACCCCACACGCACACGCGCACACAGGAACGAGTGAGTTAGACGCAGCTGTATTGTGACACTAACAGAAGACTTGAACGCAGAGTTCACGAATGGCGAAAAAGACAGATGCAGACCAGAAAGGTAGGCAGGAAACCGAGGGAATTGTAGGCGGAGAGCACACATACTAAGCATAAGGCCGAAGGAAAGTAGAGGGAGTGAGGGAGAGAGGGTGGTGTGCGGATGAGGAGGGAGTGCGGGTGCAGTGTGGGATGCACACACCTGGCCCCTATAGTTGAGGCGCCTCAAAAACAGACTCCTCACGTGAAAAAGAGAGGGTGGTGTGCGGATGAGGAGGGAGTGCGGTTGCAGAGGGGGAGCCGCACGCACCTGGCCCCTATAGTGAGCAAGTGCACGGCGCCTCGGCCTTGCACTGACTTGAGCAGCTCTGATACCAATTTGGAACCTATGCCATGGCCTCTGGAGGAAAGGGAACACACATGGAGAGAGGAGTTGGGGAGGCAGAGGGGAT
Source organism: Closterium sp. NIES-67 (assembly GCA_027943415.1). NCBI lineage: Eukaryota > Viridiplantae > Streptophyta > Zygnematophyceae > Desmidiales > Closteriaceae > Closterium > Closterium sp. NIES-67. The sequence goes on from BQMB01000801.1 coordinate 4,942, forward strand.
TGTGAAATGGGAGAGAAGGCAAGGTTGGAAACTGGGTAAAGGCAGAAAAGGGTGAGAAGCATGGGCATCGGAAGGCACTGGCATGGGAAGGCAGAGCCCCAGGTCTTACCGCATTCTGGCAGCACGACCAGGCTCCTCAACTCCATCAGAGGCCCTGCTCCTGCCCCTACCCGCCTTCTGGCTTCCACTCCTTCATCTGCCCTGCGCCCACCAACCGCCACCCTGCTTCCACCTCCCCCTTCCCTGCCCCTCCGGCACCCTCTCCTGCTGCTGCTGCTGCTGCTGCTGCTGCTGCTGCCTCTGCCACCACGAAGCGCCGCACGTCCAGACTGAGGGGATTCATGCTGTTTGAGAACGGGACATGAGGAAAGGGGTAGGGGACACGGGGGAAATAGGGGGGGGGGAAAGGGGGGGAAAGGGGGGGAAAGGGGTGGGGGAAAGGGGGGGGGAAAGGGGGGGGGAAAGGGGGGGGGAGGGGGGGGGAAAGGGGGGGGGAAAGGGGGGGGAAAGGGGGGGAAGTGGGAGGTGATGGGTGTGATGGGGAGAGGGGGTTGGGGAAGGAGGTCGGGATGAGATATGGCACATGCAGATGTCCCTGTCTGGAATCTCGTCAGCAGCATTGCTTAGGGGCAATGCTTGGAAGGGCAATGCCTAGAACGGCAAAGACTCGAAGGGAAAGGATGCAAAAGGCAAGGTTTCAGACGGCATGGCTAAGCAATGGCTGCCGTGCAGGGGGGCTGGTGCTTACAATTCTGACAGCACCAGTCGCTGAATCGTCCCCATGTCCGCGGGGGTGGCTGGGCGGAACCGAATGGCGGGAGCGGGTGTGCCGCCGGGGGAGCGGCACCCCCTTCGGGGGACTGTGCGGACGCGGATGCGCGAGAGGCGGGGAAGAGCGCGGGGACAATGCGGTGTGTTTCGTGGTGCGCGGTACGCGGGGGAAGATGGTGGCGGGGGGAATGGCGCAAGCTGCTGTTGCGCGTGCTCGCGGTGAAGAGCGAGGGGGCGAGCGGAGAAGGACGCGCGCGGGGACGTACGGGGAACGGCGCGTGCGGCATTGTGCGGGGGCGTGCGCGGGGCAATGCGCACAATATCCACCGGCGCGAAATGCGGGGAGCAGAGGTAAGATAGGGCCGCCATTTGGGGGACTAGCGCCAATGGTGGAAGACGAGAAAATGCGGGGAAGAACGTGAAAATGCGGCAAGCGGTAAGGATTCGGAGGGGTGAAAGTTGGAGGAGGAAAAGGAATGGGAATGGCACTAGGCTCGATATAAAGCTTCGCCAACTGTTGACTTCAAGGCACACCGGTAACAGATTCGGAAGGCGGAAATTGAGATCAACGCTCAGCAACTTTGATACAACGAAGGTCAAATACAACCTCATTGTCAAGCTGAGAGAATGAATTGAGTTTCACATGCAGGACAAATTTCCTATATTGGTGTTGTCACCTCTATATTCTACATCTAGCTAGCTTACGGTACATATATTTGCGTTAACACACACCCTAGTTTAGATTGGGGCAGAGTCTAGCAACAAAACAAACACAGTAAGCCAGAGCAGTACTAGTAGTCTGACCTTTGGTGTATGTAACAAACGGCTCAGGGTAGCACTACTAGTATGACCACTGAGACAAGGGCTAGAAGGCCAATCAGCAAGAGTATCAAGACAAACCGGTATAGCCCAACATATACAATGCATGATACAAGCAAGTGTGAGGCAATTAGGACTAGGCCTAGCTGAGTACAAAACACTGATGATCACGAATCCCAAGGGCCTTGGTGAAGATATCAGCAATATTGACCTTCTGAGGCCAGTTGTACTACGCGGGCCTGACCACGCTGCTACAACTGCCGCAACAGGAAGTATCGCAGCTGGATGTGGCCTTGCCCTACGATGGAAATACCTCAAGGACTTAAGCATTTCTGAAGCGTAACACCACACTCGAGTAAAGCCGTATCCAGTATGCGAGTCAACGGAGGTTACACGAGGAGGTTGGACGAAAGAACACGAAAGGACGAATGACTCGAAGGGTCGCAACCGGAGGTTGCGACTGACCGTTACAACTGCAGGGGTGGTAACCGAATCGACCATCGAGTCGCTGTGCGACTCGATAACCGTTCCTTCAACTGTATTCTACAACTGCTTTACCTTCCTATTTTCTATATATTGCTGTATGCTTGTTTCTTTCAATCAATCACTTGCTCTCACATACTAGTGCAAGGGTTCAACTACTCAACTTCCGCTGCACTACTCAAAGTCTCCTTTTACAACTGGGACTTAGTCTCTGGAAAGATCCTAAGGGCATTTCTCAGCCCAACATGGTATGAGAGCTGGTCAGAGACCAAACCCCCAGCAACTACGCTCTATCTACAATCAAGACACCAACGACTTCATTGATTACAAGTCATGGACAACAAGGGCAAGAAAACCTTTACGGGCTCACCCAGTGCCCAAGACACTCAACCCGGCAACTCTGGACTGCACACTTGAGGACTGCAAACCGAGACCAGCGCTGCTCAAGAAACAACAGGAAGAGCACCAGAAATGGTGACCCCATCACCCTCTTCAACTCATCGTTCGGCGACACAATCAAGCCGCCTACCTTTGCGCCTTATCACTCTTCATCGGGGACGTTCGAGTTCATGCCGCCCCGTGCCCAACCAACAGCAGCTGCATCACAACAGACACCAAATGAGATACTTAGTCTCCAGGCGCAGTTTTCACACGTGATCAAAATTGCAGACATCCTCACCGTTCAACGGACACGACTTCTTTACCTGGAGCTTTGAGTTTGAGCTGCTGATGGAGGCTGCACATCTCTTGGGATACTTCAACGGGTCCCTGCCATTTCCAAGCAATGGCACTGCGAAAGAGCAAGAATTTTTTACGTATCAGTCGCTGTTGGCGTACACAATCCTCCTGCGGAACCTGTCACCACAAGAGCGGCAAAGCATCAGAACGTAACGAAGCTATGGAAACTCCGCGGAACTCGCATGGCATCACCTCAAGTGTCTCTACCAAGCAAACGACAGCGTGACACAAAGCAGACTTATGCAGCAACTGACAACAATACAGATGAAGACCAGAGAAAAGGCGATGCAGTATATGAGTCGATGCCAGACCCTCCGCGACCGCCTGCTTCGGTGCGGAGGAACAATCACTGAAGAAAGCTTCGTGACGCTTGTCCTCGCTGGGCTCGGGCCAGAATGGAGAACCACCCGCTCGCTCCTTCGCGCCCACGGACGAATCTCGGAGATGCACCTCTGCGCCGAGCTCCATGCTGAACAACAGGAGATGGACCTGTTTGAAGAAAGACAACCAAGGAAGCAGCAACCGTTAGTCTTCTACACTCAACGAAGAAACGACAACAACTACAATCGACGCGGCAAGCAAGAGCAACGCGACAACAGAGGACTCACCATTGTGCCGCCGTTCTGCCACAACTGCAAAACATCCGGACACTCCAAAGTCAATTGCAGACGTCCCCGAGCTTATCGTCCAGTAGACCCACAAGTCGCCTCCACTCAAGAAAGCCCACCGAGACGTTCCTCCTCATCTGCACAAGGCACACAAAACATCATCAATTGCATGATACACATCGACAGCTCCGCACCCGGATCACCACCCACTTACGCTCCAGACGAAGAAGAACTGCCGCCGCCACGCTCACAAGGACTTCAGGTTAACCCGACATACGCTGCAGTCGCCAACGCCGAACCCACCAGACGAAACACCTGGTTCTTGGATAGCTGCTGCGGTCAACACATGTGTTCTTCCGGGCGCTTCGTGCAGCGAGAGCGACGCCTCAACCGTGATGTCATCATCACTGTCGCCAACAACGAGAACCTGAAAACAAACAGACAAGGCGTCGTTCAGCTTCAGTCAATGGAGACGAACGTCATACTCCAACTCAACAAAGTTCTAATCGTCGATAACTTGGGATACAACTTACTCAGCGTCAGCCAGTTAATGGCAAAAGGTATTCACCTGGAATGCGACTCGGACTCCAACGAATTTCGTCTTTACCACGGGAAGGGCGGTCTCTTCATCGGTCGCGCTCTCCTGAAGTCCGGCGTCTTCGTGTTGGATTTCGTCCCCGACCGCGGTACTGCCGACAGCGATGGCATCGTGTCATTCGCAGCCTGGTCGCACCCGCCGGATCTTGACCCCGACTTCACCCCAGATGGATACTGGTACTCCAACACCATACCTGCCGCAGAAAGAACACGAGCGTTAGCAGTCATCAGACAAGAAAGACAAGTACCAGCAAGCGTCTCTTCCCAGACATCACCTGCAGGAGCAGCAGCAGGACCCAGCCGAGTACCATCACCAGCGATCCGAGGACCGCCAACCAAAGCAGATCAACTTATGCCCATCACACGCGAAGTCTGCCGAAGTTCCGCCACGGTCGTCGCGTTCTTCTCCAACGCCGACATGTACCAACGCTCGCCCGGCCATCGCGCCCCCGACGACATCTGGCACCAACACCTTGGGCAACCTGCAAACAGCACGGTACTACAAACCATCCAAGCCGAAGTGTTAGAGAGAAACGCTCTTCTTACAACGAGCGGCCAAGAACTTCGACGACCACGCGTACGGTGCTTCACGTGTCCTGAAGCTGATCTTCCTCACCAACCTTTTCCATCACATCACAACCCAAGCGCACCTGCATACGCACCGATGGAAAAAGTTTACAGCAACATCTTAAACATGCCTCGAGACGACACTGAAGCCGACTCCAACTACGTCATCACGTTCATCGATGCAGCAACAAGATATGTCTGGCACTACAACCTCAAGACGCGCGATCAAGCTTTCGAAGCCTTCACGACGTGGCTCCCCATCGCTGAACGAGAATCAGGAACCAAGCTCAAGAGCTTCCAGTCAGATGGCGAACTGGAATACCAGTCACAACGATTCAGGAACTACTTGGCGGAAAGAGGAATCAGACGCCTGGTGTCTCTGCCCTACGCTCACCAGCAGCAGGGGGTCGCAGAAAGAATGAACCGGACCTTGTAGACGACGATGCGGAAGCTGCTCCTGGGGATGAGACTGCCCAACACACTGTGGCCAGACGCGATGACCCATACAGTCCACCTGCACAATTTGTTATCCTCGTCCTCGCTTCCCAACAATGCATCACCGCACCTGCTGTGGACACGAAAAAGGGGCAGCACAAAATTACTCCGGGTTTTCGGCTGCATGGTACAATACAGACCCCACACAGCCCGAGGAGGAGATTCACTCAACGAGCACGGTGGGGATTACACCTCGGCATCGCAAAACATTTTCAAGCATGGAAAATCCTCGACATACAAGACAAAAATACCGTGGCATCACGTGATGTGATCTTCTACGAACGACTGACGCTGCAGCATTACCTGGACAACGTCGCCAACACAGACGACCCCACCGACGGTGTCGCAGGCCTTCGCTCCTTCGCCGACCGTGCTGCCGAGGCTGACGCAGCAGAAGAAGACGTACCTGGAGCTTCGGAAGCTGCCGAACCACTCCCTTACTGTTCCGTGCCTGTTCCACTCGACGAAGACAATCCTCTCGATAGCAACAACCTCGATACCCTTTACCACTTCGCTGACCAAGGTTACGTTACACCTCACCCGGTCGACACAAATGTCTCAGAACGCATCGGCCCAAACTTCTTACCTGATCCAGAAGATGGTAACGAAGCAGCCTATTCGGGGAATGAAAATTCCCCTCGACACGTACCCACGGGACTGCAGATACTCGGCTTATGGGTCTCCGTCCAGCATCCGCCGCCGCCGTCTCCGCACGAGCCAACGACCCTGTCGCAGGCTCTGGGGGGGGAACACAAGGCGAAATGGAAGGAAGCAATGGAAAAAGAACTAAAAGCTCTGCAAGACCGAAATACATGGAAGCTGGTACCTGCAACGAACATCAACGGGAAGAACGTTCTCTCGGGAAAGTGGGTGTACCGCATCAAGACCAATGCGGACGGCTCCATCGAACGATTCAAAGCTCGCTGGGTCGTACGAGGATTCGATCAACGATACGGAACCGACTACACAGAAACATTCGCCCCAGTCTCCCGTCACACCTCCTTGCGCATCCTACTCGCCGTCGCGGCCACGAAGAAACTACCACTGCGCCAGATCGACGTCGCAAATGCTTTCCTGTACGCACCTGTGGACGCCGAGATCTTCGTCGAGCAGCCCCACGTATTCATCGACGACCCCACAAAAGTATGCCAGCTGATAAAATCCCTTTACGGGATCAAGCAAGCCCCGCGGCTTTGGCAGCAGCACCTTCACGGTCGCCTCGTCAGAATCGGATTCCTACAGTTGCCGCACGACCAAGGCATGTACCGACTACAGAAGGAAAGGGAATTTATCCTACTCATCGTCTACATCAACGACCTGCTCTACATCGGCTCCACTACCGACATTGCCACCTGGTTCGAAGGGGAGCTGAAAAAGGACTTGACACTCACGGTGTCTGACACCGTAACCCAGTACCTGGGTCTGAACGTCGTCGAAGACAACTCGACGTTCTACCTATACGCTGGAAAATACGCCGGCGTTGTCGCGAAGAAATTCGGACTAACACCGACTACAGTCACGACTCCCTACCGCTTCGGGAACAACAACGACACCTCCGCAAAACTCCCCGCGAAGCAAATCCAGGAATATCAGCAGAAACTCGGCTGCCTACTATTCGCAGCAGTAACCTGCCGATCGGACCTATCTTACAGCGCGAGCCAACTGGCGACGCATCTAAAGCAGCCGGAACAAGAAGATCTCGAGGAATTAAATCGGGCACTACTCTACTTCGTCTCTACGCCGACGACCGGACTTACCTACAGTAAAACAACGACACCGTCCGTACAACTGATCGGATACGTCGAGGCCGATCACGCGGGAGACAGGGAAAATCGACGATCAAGGACGGGCTACATCTACCGACTAGAGCCTATCGGGACTATCTCCTGGCAGTCGAGCAAACAGGAACTAATCGCACTATCTTCGGCTGAAGCAGAATATATCGCCCTCTGCACTACGACCAAGGAAGGACTTTACCTGCGAGAGTTACTCGAGGAAGCAAAGATTGCGACCCTGCCCGTCTTCTCACTCCTCTGCGACAACCAATCTGCGATCAAAATCACGAACAAGGACGGCTTCGCAAATCGAACCAAGCACATCGCTCTGCGGTACTTCTTCATAAAGGATGAAATCGCGAAGGGGAGACTTCAACTCAGTTACTGCCCTACGACAGAAATGGCCGCAGACTACCTAACGAAGAAACTGGCGAATGCAAAGTTCGATTACTGCATGGTGCTGACCGGGCAGACAAACGTCACCGGATCTGAACACGTCAGCACTCCAGAAACGAAGGGGAGTGTTGGAAATACCTCAAGGACTTAAGCGTTTCTGAAGTGTAACACCACACTCGAGGAAGATCGTAACGGGTACGCGAGTCAACGAAGGTTACACGAGGGAATGGACAAAGAACACGAAAGGACTCGAAGGGTCGCAACCGGAGGTTGCAACTGACCGTTACAACTGCAAGGATGGTAACCGAAGCGACAATCGAGTCGCTGTGCGACTCGATAACCGCTCTTCAACTATTCTACAACTGCTTTACTTTCCTACTTTCTATGTATTGCTGTATGCTTGTTCTTTTTAATCAATCACTTGTTCTCACAAACTAGTACAAGGGTTCAACTACTCAACTTCCGCTGCACTACTCAAAGTCTCCTTTTACAACTGGGACTTAGTCTCTGGAAAGATCCTAAGGGCATTTCTCAGCCCAACACAGGCCATAAGGCATTTCGCAACCTTTTGACATTGGTGCGTTCAGAGTCGAGTGCTTTCCAGCACGTCTTGTCTTTGATGATCCGTGAAATTGTGTTGCGGTCGCACCACTGGTCGTATATTGTGCGGCACCGCTGGGCCAAGTCGGCGAGACGTAGCTTGGGGTGTTGCTTGGAGTACTCGCAGATGACGATTTTCTGCGCCACTCTGATTGAAGCGCGCCGTACTAGAGCCATCCTGACTCTGTCCTGATTGCAACTCTTGTTTGGACCCCGCTCAAGCGTAAATACGCCCATGCTTGAGAGCCTCAACGTCCGTAGGGCTGACGATTGGCGTCCCTACTAGCATGATGCCATTGGGCGCGAGTGACGGATTTCGTTACGCAATGGGGCTGATTCCGTCACCGCAGATAGCGTGCGTCGATTCGTTGTCGTGCAACAAGGGCCAGATTGTGATCACGTGGATCTTCACAAGGTCATGCAACGACACATCAACGCCCTTTCGATTTGGAATGAACGCCGACCAATCAATGCTTCGCCTCGGCCATGGGGATCGATAGTCTATTGGTTTTGCAGTAATTATTTTATGCTGACGTAATAGCAGTGTTATTGGCGGGTTACAACTTTACGTGTGTATGTGGGGTCTGCACATACCGAATAATTGTCCCCGTGCAAACTTTGAGCTTGTCGTCGTTGCACATATAACATATGACCGTAACATGGCTGGGATGAATGTGATAGAAAGCGTGAGAACCCACTCACAGTAATGTATGATTTATGAAGTAAAAACTCTGCTGAGGTGCCGTAAGGACGCGTTCTTAACGCGCGTCATCTGTGTATGTCATGAATTTGACACGAAGAAGAATAGATTGCCATGGGGCAAATTTGGCACCTGTTGTCAGATCTTTGGGCAATGTCTGACACAAGGTTTACTGACACGTTCGGCTGACATGCATTAAGAACACGCCCGAGGCTAGTTCCAATGAAGACTTCGTGATAGGACTTACTTTCGTTTTTGGGGCACTAGATTCGGGTATCTGTCCAAAGCTGCTCGTCAAAATCAGGACTCAATACTCTGTTACGTAAAAAATTACCTCTCCAATCGGGGTTCCAGTTCATGTTCTATTTCCCCTCAGAATCCTGATTCAAACCCTGTTTTGTAGTCACGAGTCGACATCTGGGCTTGACGGAACGCTCACTCATTGTTTTCATAACCATGAGAACAATAACGAGTGGTGGTACCCGTTGAAAAACTAATCTCTGTTCTGTGCTGCGAACAACATCTGTCGGTGGGATGATGTGGTGTTTGAGGCAGTGGAAGATCACGAATCACATGCACTATAGCGAACCACATGCGCATGCTCTGCACCGCATCCGTAAGCTCTGATGGGCCGTGGGATTCTTCTTCTAGGGCTTTTTTACGCACGGATAACTAACCGGAATTAGGCAAAATACCGGGTGACGTTTCGTCCGACTCCGAATTCTGTCGTATTCTCTTTTCAGCACCCGTAAGTGACATGTTCGGGGTGCGGATAACACTGACTGAAACGGATCTTAGCGCTACAAAATCCCCAGTTCCCCACACTCCAACCACCCCCCCTCTCCGTTCCCCTCCCATCCCTCTCTACATCCCCCCACTTCTAGAATACATTACAGGTCATATTCGAACTTCACAAACTCTGCTAAGCATGTTTTAGCGCATTAAGCGAAAAATTGGCCCGTGGTTAATCCTTGATTTGCGACTACTTGCGCTTATTGTCGTTGCACCTCTCGCATGTGACCTGTATACTACCTGAGATTGGATGGCGGCTCATAAGAGTGAGAAGACTCTGGGCCGGCAAGGAGTTTACATAAGTGGAATTGTGTGTTTCGTTCTCGCGAAGCCTTTGAACGGGAGTGACTCCACTTTGTAGATGGAGCAATTTTGGGCTACGAGATGCTACCCGGATCTGACGTTCCTTTTTCCCCCCCACCCGACTTCTGACGAGTGACTTTTAAGGTACATTCTTATGTTCCGGGTCTCCCTAGAGGGGTACCCGGATCTGCCGTGTGGACGAAAACCTGAAGGTAGGCTCTCTACACTGCGTAGAGCATCGAAAGAACGGGCAGGTGGGTTCATAACGACTGGGCAATTTGAGACGGGTTTGAGACCAGTCAGTAGGATCTCTAGTAAGGATATGTGTGGCTAAAAACGACAAATGTCGTTGCAGGTGAATCGTACACAGCTCGTCAGTTCCACTTCATACTGGAACTTGGAATTGGACTTACTGTACGTCACCTACAGTATTCTATGGATTGCATTGGAACTGGCTAGCTCCAAGCACTATATATGGTTCACGCACCTCTCAACATTGACATGCTATAAACCCGGAAATTTTCGGGTCAGAAGGGCAGATGAACCAAACTGCTGACTGCCCATAGTTCAGCACGAAAAGATGGGCGGGCCCATTTCTGTCACCAGAACTCTGCGGGATGGGGCGGGGGACCAGTTCAGAAATTAGCCAAGTCTAGCCAGTGGGCCTTGGCGCTTCTCTCGAACCCCATTGGCCAGTCTTGGCATGGCTGTCAGCGCAATCCCAAGCTTACTTCACCGCAGATATTTATTCTGAACACCCACCTCCCCTTCGACTTCGGCGCGAGAGGTTCGGGTGAAAGGGTTTAGGCACTACAGTAAATCCTTTTTTCCTTACCCTACGGAAGGACTAGCACGTTCCACCCCAGAAATTTTACAACTTCAAAACTTTGTACCTTCCCCAATGAGCTGGCAGGCTGCGGCCACCTCAATTGCCCCACCCACACTTCACTGCTCAAAACGCAAAGCGCGTTTCCTCCCTCTTCTGCTTCATCCCTCTCTACTTCTGTGGTCCAGGATAACCGAACCTGGATTTCACCCTTGTTCTGCATCTGTAGCTCGTCGGCCAACAGGTCCCCCAGTAGTCCCTATGGAGTGCTGACATCAGTTAGTCTGCAAGAGAAGTTATATCACGTTTGGAGGTTGATAATCTTGGCGGGAGTTGCATTTACCAATTCGATTACTCCCATCTTCTCATGGCTGACGGTGTAACGTTCCCGTTCTTGCGGCAAGTCGGCTCCCTCTGGACCTCAGAGGTGATTCATCTCTCCCTGCCCGCTTGACTTCTCGCTTTTCCGCCATCCCACCATCGCGGAAAGTCTGCGACTGAAATGATACGGAAGCGTATTACTCGTGTGTTACTAGAACGCCACGATTTTCGCAAACTTCGGAGTCCCGCGTCTCTCTCTCTCTCTCTCTCTCTCTCTCTCTCTCTCTCTCTCTCTCTCTCTCTCTCTCGCTCTCTCTCGCTCTCTCTCGCTCTCTCTCTCTCTCTCTCTCTCTCTCTCTCTCTCTCTCTCTCTCTCTCTCTCTCTCTCTCTCTCTCTCTCTCCTCTCTCTCTCTCTCGCTCCCCCTCTCGCTCCCCCTCTCGCTCCCCTCTCTCTCCCCTCTCTCTCCCCCTCTCTCTCCCCTCTCCCGCCCTCTCTCCCCCCTCTCTCTCCCCCTCTCTCCCTCCCTCCCTCTCTCTCCCCCTCTCTCCCCCCTCTCTCTCCCCCTCTCTCTCCCCCTCTCTCTCCCCCCCTCTCTCCCCCCCTCTCTCCCCCTCTCTCTCCCCCCCTCTCCCCCCTCTCTCCCCCTCTCTCCCCCTCCTCTCCCCCTCTCCCCCTCTCTCTCCTCTCCCCCTCTCTCTCCCCCTCTCTCTCCCCCTCTCTCTCCCCCTCTCTCTCCCCTCTCTCTCCCCCTCTCTCCCTCTCTCTCCCCCTCTCTCTCCCCCACTCTCTCCCCCTCTCTCTCCCCCTCTCTCTCCCCCTCTCTCTCCCCCTCTCTCCCCCCCTCTCTTCCCCCTCTCTCTCCCCTCTCTCCCCCCTCTCTCTCCCCCTCTCTCCCCCTCTCTCTCCCCCTCTCTCTCCCCTCTCTCTCCCCCTCTCTCTCCCCTCTCTCTCCCCCTCTCTCCCCCTCTCTCTCCCCCTCTCTCTCCCCCTCTCTCTCCCCCTCTCTCTCCCACTCTCTCTCCCCCTCTCTCCCCCTCTCTCTCCCCCCCCTCCCCCCCCCTCTCTCTCTCTCACTCTCTCTCTCTCTCTCTCTCTCTCTCTCTCTCTCTCTCTCTCTCTCTCTCTCTCTCTCTCTCTCTCTCTCTCGCTCTCTCTCTCTCTCCACTCTTGCTTTTTAAATCCCCCTATCCGACCTGCATTTCTCGGCTAACGCGCCGCGTCCCGCATTGTTCGTCGCGCAGGAGGATCTGGTGCTCTTGCGCCACGTGGCGGTGCACGGGACCAAGTACTGGGGTTTCCTTCAAGCGTCCGGTACTCTGCCGCATCGGGACCAAAAGGCGTGTTGCAACCGCTTCATACTGCTCAAAAAGTGCGACTCCTTCTCGCCAGCCTCACAGCGGTCCTGTTTTGGCACGAGCTTCGTCTGACCCGCTGTTTCTCTTATTTTTCCCCTTCTTTAGTACCCCTACCCCCCCTCCTCTCCCCCTCCCCCACCGCTTCTCCCCCCCCTCCCCCCCCCCGCCCGCCCTTTCTTCCGCACCCTCTTTTTCCCATTTCCCCCCATCCAACCTCTTCCGCCAAAACATCTTTATACCGCACTCCCAGTCGGACTCATCTCCATCCGCCGCTGCTTCTTGTGTACGCATGGTTTTCGCGCATTTTCGGTCCTAAACATACGGCCGGTAATTTGCCGTGCTCGACAAACTCAATCGCGTGTGTGGGCGCCCGCCCCTGCGTTGTCCCGCGTCGTCTTTTGCTGCGCAGGCGTCATTTTCTGGAGCGAGGGAAGGACGTCGCGGCGCGAGGCCGGCAGCACCAGGCCGCGTTTCCCCGGGATGACCGCGCCATCGCCTCCTCGGTCCTGCAGCTGCCGTGCGACTCGTCGTCGTCCCCGGCGAGCGACTCCCACTCCATGCGATCGCGTGGTCCGTCGCACGCGGCGGCGGCGGTGACGCCTTCTGCGACTGCGACAGCGACGGCGACGGTGGATGGAGAGTCGCAGGCGAGCGCGTGCAGGACGGACTCGGCGGCGCAAAGCAGCCAGCGGCTGATGACATGGGCCGCCACGGCGGGGCGGAAGCTCCAAGGCGAGCTCAAGCGATGCCGCGAGGAGAGCGCTGCGGCTGATGCTGCTGCTGGTGCTGCTGGTGGTTCTGTTGCTGGTTCTGGTGCTGGTGCGACTGGCCCACGAGCTCAGATGACGATGATGGGCGGGAAAGATACCTCTGTTTCCGTGGCGAATCAACTCCGAGCTGAATGGATGGAGCACCATGCTCGCTACTACGGTCACGGTCTCGGCGGTCATGGCGGTCATGGCGGTCATGGCGGTCATGGCGGTCACAGCGGTCACGGCGGTGGCTCTGTCGTGGCGGTGGCGCTGTCTTCCGCTTCGCAGTATCATCTCGCCCTGGCACGTGGCGGGGTGGGCAGCGGCGGCCATGAAGTCGGTTCCCAGTGGACCCGGAGGTGCGTTTCAGTGAACGAGCCGCGCGTCAACATTGTGTCGAGTCGAGTCGGATCTGTGCGCGGTCTCGCGGCTAACCGCGACGCGCACAGATCCACCCCAAGCTGGGGGAGAATACGAGGACTCCTGGTTGTTGCAGCTCGAGCCCCTCATTGCGCCTAGTATGGCTGCGACAACCAGGAGTCCTCGTATTCTCCCCCAGCTTGGGGTCGCTGTCGCCGTCGCCGTCGTCGTCGCTGCCCTCGTCGTCGCGACCTCGAGTCCCCTTGCGTTTCTCTCTCACCATCCGTTTGCTGAAATCTCTTTCCCTTCTCACCTCTCCTCCCCGCCATTCCGTTCCCCGTCCCCGTCCACGCAGGGTCAAACCGCGCCTCGACGCCGCGAGCGACGCGCCAGCCTTTTCCGCACCCCGTGCGTCTGCAAACCGCGCCGTCCCGTCGTCGCACTTCGCTCTCTCCAACGCCGCTACCTCAAGCGCCGCCGCCGCCGCGAGCGCCGACTTCGACCTCGCTGTTCGCCTGTTCCCGTCTCTTAGCAAGGCTTTCGCGGGGGCGCCTGTTTCGACTTTCAAGGAAGCGACGGCAGACACGGAAACAGCCGTAACTGCGGCGGCGGCGGCAGCGACGGCGGCGACAGCAGCAGCAGCAGCAGCAGCTACGTCCATGGCGTGCGCTCCGTCGCCGATCTCCCGCCAGTTACTCCTCTCCCCCGCGCAATCCGCCGCCGCGCTCTCGTCCTCCGCCCCCGCTCACGCATCCCCTGCTGCCGCTGCCTCCGCCTCCATCTCCGCCGCCGCCTCCGCGAGCAACAGAGGCGGAAACGCGTGGGCGGGTGCCCGGGCGCCTTCGGGGTCGTGTCAGTCGTTGGTGCCGTCGTCCTTCTCGCCGTCGCACCTTCCGCCGTACACAGGCGCGGCGCAGGGCAAGAAATGGGGGTATTGGGGGAACAACGGTCGGGGGGAGGTTGTGGATAGAGAGGAGGTATGCATGGTGCAGTGCGTGCCTGGGAGGAGGAAGGGCAGGGGAAACATGCAGGAGCAAGTGGTTCCCAAGAGCACCCTCACTCACCACCACAGACTCAACCACTTGCCGTTGGACCCCCCTGCTGCCGCTGCACCAGCTGGCGCCGCCGCCGCTGCCATCGCCGCCGCCGCTGCTGCTGCTCCTTCTGCCAAAGCTGCTGCTCTGGCTTCTGCCCTAAGGTCTCGGCTGCCTGGTTACTCGCCATTTACCGTGCCGATGTCGTCAACACATTCTTATTCTGCAGCACCGCCTGCTGCTCCTGTCAGTGGTGCTAGCTTCGCTGCTGCACCTTCTGCCATCCCCACTGCTGCTGCTGCATCTGGCGCCATGGCATCAGCGCAGCAAGCACCTGGGAGGCAGCGACTGGAGCACAAGCCAACGCGCATGCTCCCACCAGCCAAGGCTGCGAGTGTGAAGGTGAATGATGGTGGGGGGGGAGGTGGGGAGGCGTGGGAGAGAAGCAAGGAGGAAGGCGTGTTTGGGTGGATGTATGGAGGCGGTGCAGGGCCAGAGCAGCTGCAGGCGCTGCTGGTGTCTGTGGCGGGAAGTGTGAGGGAGGAGGAAGGGCAAGGACTGGAGGTGAAGGATGAGTCGCTCACAGGCATGAATGTGGTGGATGCTGGTCATGCTACACATGGCACAAATGGTTCCGGAGGAGGGGATGGGGGTGCAGTAACAGCAGCAGCAGCATCCGTGGGAGCAGTGATGAGAGCTGCTGCGGCTGGGGAAGGGCAGGGAGACTCAAATGTTCTACTTGATGCGATGCTGGATGGGCTCTGCGACCTTCTGGTCCCTAATTGGGACCCTTGTGCCTCAGCTGCTCTCCCTCCTGCTGCTGGTACCACTGTTAACGCTGATACCGCCACTGCACCTGCTGCTGCTGCATCTGCTTTTGCTGGTGCGACTGTGGCTGATGTGGCATCGTGTGAAGTGCAGGCAGATCAGGATCAGCTGCAGTTTGTGGCGCATCTGTTTGAGCAGCACCAGCAGGTGCAGCAGGTGCAGGGAGCATGGGAGCACGGGGGGCACAAAGAGCAGGATTGGATGCTGACTGCAGCCACGCACAAATCCACACGTCTGGATCATTCACAACCGTACCAGTTGACAACGCCAATGCAATTTGCGCCTCGATCCGTGTCGTCCCTCCTGACAGTTCCTGAGGAACCCAGCCTTGTCTCTCGGAGGGTGCCTCAGTCCCTCCCTGGCACGGTTGGTCATCATACCTGTGTTGTTCCCAAATCGCCCCCACGAGCCTCACACATGGAGGTTGGAAGGGAAATGCATGGCGATTTCTTTGAGAAAGAAATCTTCTCTCGGCCTGATTTGCTTCTGGAGAGAATGGCAGCTGCCCGCACTTACCATTAAGACATGATAAAGTGAATGCCTTATGTTAGTGGTACCGATACTACCATACCATATTTCTGGTGTAGTTGTTTGAGCTGGTAGCTTAGGTTGGTTTTTGAACGAAGTGTGTTCTTTTGTTTTTTCTTGTCATCCAAATAGTTTGCTGCTCACATCTTGACTCGAAATTGAAGATTGGTTCTATGTTCGGATTGAAATTGCCCATCTTAGCATGATATAACCTGAATATTTCATTCCAGATTTGGATTTGTTCAATCGAGTAACAGTTACCTGTTTCGTCCGCCAGCGACGACTGTCGCGACATCTGCCATGATCTTCCCTATTCCTGCTCATGCTCTCTACCTTCTCAAACCTTCTCTAGCCTCTCGTGCCTCTCTTTCTCCACCTTCTCATCTCGCTCCTTCTGCGAGAGTATTGCAGCACCCGTCCGAGCAGAACCCCCCGTCTCGAATCGCCACCGGGAAACCATGGTAGGCTGCCTTCGCGCGGCTTTTTAGTGTGTCGTTGTCGGCCCCTTTCCCCAATCGAGTGCCTGGCACCCTAAAGCATTAGCCGTTTTCATGTCGGTCGTACAGTATGCGAGCGGGATTCGCCCTAGGGTTTATGAGTTGCCGATCATTTAGCCCATTGAGAGAGGGGAGCTGAACTCTAATCTCTAATGCCTTGATCGCGGAACTTTTCACACCGGCTGTACCATGGCATGCACTACGAAATAGAAATCAAGCACATGAATCAGTTTTTCCACGACCCATAACTGCCCGAATCAGCCACTCGGATCTGTGCCGTGACTTCAGCCTGCCAATCCTGCTCCTTATCCACATGGTCCTTGCCTGTCCTTAGGGGTATACGTCTAATCTAGGTCTACTATTCTGTCACAGTGTCCGGCCAGGAACATGCGTCCAGCCAAGTTCTTTTGTTCTCGCCAGTCGCTCCCCACCGTTCGCCAGTATTCTTCACGCTATCCTAAGTCTCCGCCTCACTTTCTTCCCTCTCTCTTGGTTCTGCTTCTCTGCTCTCGGCGGCGGCGGCGGCGGTGGTGGTGGTGGTGGTGGTGGTGGTGGTGATGACGGTGGTGGTGGTTGTGGTGGTAATTGCAATGGTTGCGGAGGTGGTGGTGGCTATGTGCTGGTGGTGGTGGTGGTGGTGGCTGGGTTGGCAGACTGTGAAGCGAAGGAACGGAGGGCGCAACAAGCATGGGCGCGGGCATGTGAAGCCCATTCGCTGCTCCAACTGCGCCAAGTGCTGCCCCAAGGCATGCTTCTCATCCTCGCTCTTCATCTCATTTCCACCCCCCCTCTCTCCTCCCCCTCTCCCCCCCTCCCTACCACCCTCCCCCCCCTCCTTCCCCGCTCCCCCTCCCCCCCACCTCCCTCCTTTACTCCCCCTTATCCCGCCTCCTCCCCCCCCTCCATCTCCGCTTCCCGTTCTCTCACCCTCGCTCCGTCCTTACCCTACCTCTGTTGCCGCCCCGATTCCCTCTCCTCGCCTCCTCACTCGCTTTTATTCCTGCCCGCACCCCTGCCTTACTCACTTGCATCCTTCCCAATTTCCTGCTGATTGCGCCACGTGCGCGCAGCTGAGGTTGCGCCGTGCTATCAGGCAGTGGCTGCATCCCTAGACGCCGGTTCGGTCCGGGGCTGCATTGTGGACGCTGTATTTACGTTCAAGCGCCTTCTCCCTCGCCTCGATGCTGCTGTGATGCCAATGCCGAGTGGTGTCTGTGGGTGTGTGGGTGCCGTGCGTGCGGGCGTGTGCGTGCGTGTGCGTGCGTGCGGGCGTGCGTGCGTGTGTCGCGTGCTTGTGGGAGTTGTCGAAATCACTGTGCAGGACAAGGCGGTGAAGCGCTTTCTAGTGAGGAACATCGTGGAGCAGGCAGCAGTCAGGGACGTGCAGGAGGCCTGCGTCTATGACGGTCAGTGCGCTCCCCACTTCACACCTCACACCTCACGCCTCGCGCCCCACGCCCCACGCCCCACGCCCCACGCCCCACGCCCCACGCCTTGCGCCCCACGACTCACACCTTAGTCTCACCTACCACGTCTTCGTCACCGTGGTCGCACATGTGCTTCTCATGCGCTTCCGCTCATCTCTCGCCTCCCCCCCTCCGTTCCGCACCCTTCTGCTAGCCCCCCTTTCCCCACCCCCATCTCCCTTACCCCTTCCCCCCTCCGGATTTTTGCGTTGTCCTTTCCGCTCTCCCGCTTCTCGTCTCCTCTGTCCGCGCCGCCCGCTGTCCCAACGTCTCCTTTCCTCACCCTTCCCATCCTTCAACACCAGTCACCCCTCTTTCGTCACCCCCCCTCTCGCCATCTCATCTTTCTACCATCCCCTTCTTTTCCACTTATCCCCCCCCCCTCCTCTACTTCCCCCTCCGCTCCCCCACTCTCTGTGTGTGCGTGCAGGCTACGCGCTGCCGAAGCTGTACGCCAAGGTGCAGTACTGCATCTCGTGCGCCATCCACTCGCACGTGGTCCGGGTGCGCTCGCGCCAGGCCCGGCGCATCCGCGAGCCGCCCAAGAGGCCCGGGCGCAAGGTGAGGGGGGGGGAGGCTGCTGGTTTGACTATTCGGCTTCTGCAGCTTCACACCTTGTCGCGTTACAACCCCTTATTTTTTCTCTCGTCTCATTTGGAACAGCCTTGTTTTCTTGTTTTCCTCGTCTTCTGCTTCTCACCACCTATTCAATTCGCATGCCACTTTCCTGCCCCCCCACCACTCCCTCCCCCCCCCCACCCCACCCCCCTCCCTCTTTCCCCCCTATCAGATGGACGACCGTGCCAAGACCGGCGCCCCTGGCGCACCTGGGGCCCGCCCTGGCGCCCCCCCTGCTGCTTCTGCAGGTGCTGCCCCCAGAACCTGAAAGGCTCGGAGCTTGGACCATGGAACTCTCTAGATGAGTTACCATTGAAGTACCTAGTATGCTTGCGTACGCAGCGCACTGCTATCTGCTCACTGCTCCACCCAGCCTTGCCCTGGTCCCTTGTCGGGCTGTGCATTATTGAATCAAACGACTTGGTGGTTCTGGTGCTGCTGTCATGGCTATTCCTCTTGAATGTGACGCGGTTTTGACGCATTTCCACCTGTGTGCGAGCTCTCAACCTAGTTTGTGAGCTCTCACCGGAGCCATCTGTGCTGCGTACGCCGTCCGGCCTCACCCTGACAGTCCTCATTGCCTGAAAGATCATTCCTCGTACACCTGACCTCCGCCATTGTCTCAGTTCACTGTACCTTGTCATTATGAGAACGATAGCTTGTCGTCAGTGGGAGGGGGAGAAATTAGCGCCAACCAGTGCGTTGGCACTAATTTCTCGAGAAGGAACCATGCTGGCTGCCCACAGAAAATCCAGCTGACTCAACAGTTTCGAGAGATCGTACGGTTGTGAGAAGGGTAGAATCCTCATCGACTCATCGCAATGCCCCACGTGTTTTTCACGGAATCGCATCCTCTGCTCCCACCAACGGCTGCGATTCCGCGATGATGCCTAGCAGGTAGCTGACATGGCGAACTGAACTGAACCTTTCCCATAACTTTTGAGCAGGACCTGGCAAATGGTCAGAAGAAGCGACAAAACCTGAGAAGTTGCCGCCAGAGAAATTGGCGGAGGACAAGTGTACCCCGCTTCCACAAGAGAAAGTTGACACGTGACTCGCCGTGATTCACGATTTACGAACTCAACAAACGGACCTTTCACTGCTCCCCGATAGTCTCGACACATCGATCGAGAATAAACATCGCTCCTCGCAGTTCGAACCTTCGTATCTCCCCTTTCCGCCACCTGCAGTGCCCTTCTGCTCCCTCTTTCTCCGCCGCTCCCTTCCGCCGCCGCCTTTCCCCGGGTTCCCAACATGGCGCAAACCGCGTCGTTCGCGCGCGTGTCACCTGCGCCCGCCGCCCAATCGCCGCTGCCGGCGCCACCAGCGGGGGCTCCGTTCCCCGATCTTCACGCCGCAGTCTCCGCCGTGTTCGGCGCCTCACCGCAGGTTCCGCTGGCCGCTGCTGCTGCTGCTGCCGCTGATGCCGACAGCGCGTCTCCATCGCCGTCGGCGTTCCTTCCGTACCGGCTGGTCGCGAGTGACAATAACGAGGGGCTGCTGTACTGCTGGCGGACTGGCAGCGAGGCGCTGACTGTGGTGGGATGCGGTGGGCGCGAGGGGAACGGGGGCGACGCGGACGCGGATACAGCCACGGGCGCGTGCGATGTGCGTGGGTGGTGCTGGCGCTGGTGCTGCTGCTGCTGCTGCTGCTGGTGCTGCTGCTGGTGCTGGTGTCGTGTGGAGTGCTGTGTGTGGAGTGAGCTGTGCGCACAGCTCATCGAGCTGCGTGCCGTTCGTTGCCTTCTAGTGCCCCTATTCCTCCCTCTTCAGCTTGCAGTCTCCCTTGGCATGACACCTCATTTTCCCGCTCCCCCTTCCCCTCCCCCTTCCCCCCCTCTTCCCCTCCCCCGTCCCCCCAACCCCCCCGCCCACCAGTCCATCCACTTGCCCCTGTTCCCCGCTCCGGCCGCCTCTGTGCGCCAGCTGCTGTTGTCCCCCTCGGGCCGCTCGCTCGCGCTGCTCTCGCCCTCGTCCCTTGCCGTTGCCGACGTCTCCTCTGCTGCAGCGCGCCTGAGAACGCAGGGGGACAGACAGGGCCGCATGGGGGGAGGGG
The DNA here is from genome assembly GCA_027943415.1 of Closterium sp. NIES-67. Taxonomy (NCBI): domain Eukaryota; kingdom Viridiplantae; phylum Streptophyta; class Zygnematophyceae; order Desmidiales; family Closteriaceae; genus Closterium; species Closterium sp. NIES-67. The sequence goes on from BQMB01000801.1 coordinate 25,229, forward strand.
CGCGGGGGCAGGGGGAGGGAGAGGGGCAGTCTGACGTTGATGCTGCTCAATGGTGGGTGGTGGGTGGTGGGTGGTGCACGATTGGGCATGGTGCGTGCGGGGGTCATGGTGCGTTTGTGCTGAGCTACTTGCAACGAACGCGCCATGTATGGTTGGGTCTCTGATGGCCTGCCCTCTGCCGCTTTGGCTGGTATCCTTCCATCCCCCACTGCCCTCGTCCCATTGTGTACCACTCGCACTTCCCATCCGCTTTTCTCACTTCCCGTGCGCACGTTTTTCCTCTTCTCTGTAGTGCTTTTGAGTCGACTCAAAAGTTTTCCCTCTTCTCAGTCGTTTCGCAATCATTCGTACGTTCTTCTTTCCTCAGCTTACGTTACATCCATCCCGTCTCCCCCTTCCCCACCACTCCCCGTTGCCATTGGTGATATTTGAGTCGACTCAAAAATCAACCATTGTGTTACGTATCCCATCTTTTCCCCCTTCTCTTCTGTCCATTCCCACGTGCTCGGCCTGTGCCAGTGTGTGCGTGGCTGACTTCCAGGCGCAGGGCGTGCACGTGGTGCAGGCGGCATGGCATCCCCTCAGTGACGCGCACATCGCTCTCCTCACTTCCGATAACGTCTTCAGGTCCTCACCACCCCTCTCCCTTCCTGCCTGCCTCCCTTCCTGCCCGCCTGCCTCCCTTCCTGCCTGCCTCCCTCCCTGCCTGCCTGCCTCCCTCCCTGCCTGCCTGCCTCCCTGCCCGCCTGCCTGCCTGCCTGCCTCCCTGCCTGCCTGCCTCCCTGCCTGCCTGCCTCCCTGCCTGACTGCCTGCCTGCCTGCTTCCCTGCCTGCCTGCCTCCCTTCCCGCCTGCCTCCCTGCCTGCCTGCCTCCCTGCCTGCCTGCCTCCCTGCCTGCCTGCCTGCCTGCCTGCCTGCCTGCCTGCCTGCCTGCCTGCCTGCCTGCCTGCCTGCCTGCCTGCCTGCCTGCCTGCCTGCCTGCCTGCCTGCCTGCCTGCCTGCCTGCCTGCCTGCCTGCCTGCCTCCCTCCCTCCCTCCCTCATCGCATCATCGCCTCATCGCCTCTCTCTCACCCCTACCCACTTCTCGATGGTGGTGCGTGTCGTGCTGCCCCCCTGCCAGGCTCTACGACGTCTCAGCAGCCGCCCACTCATCCACCAGCAGCAGCAGCAGCAGCAGCAGCCCCCACCAGCGGGCACCACGTACGGCAGCAGCAGCAGCAGCGGTAGAGCAGGAGTATCTGCTGCAGCCACAGGCGTGCATGGCTGCTGCTGGCGCGGCTGCTGGCTCATCCCCCGGTGCAGGGGGGGGGGCAGGGAGTGCGGGGGGTGTGGGGCCGCCTGGTGGGTGCGTGGGGTTTGCCTTTGGCGGCGACCACATCTGGGAGCGGTTCTCGGTGAGCTGCCGGGTTGAGTGCCATGGGATGGGATGGGATGGGATGGGATGGGATGGCATGGCATGGCATGGCATGGCATGGCATGGGATGGGATGGGATGGGATGGGATGGGATGGGATGGGATGGGATGGTGGTGGAATCGTGGTGGAATCGTGGTGGGATTGTGGTGGGATTGTGGTGGGATTGTGGGAGCATGGGATGATGGCATGGGGATGGCAGCAATGGAGGCAAGTCATGTTGGTGCACTTTTGACAATTCTAAAAAATGACTCCACTGGGTCTGGTCTTCCCGTAAACCTCGTCCTATCTCCCTCCCTCTCTCACTCCCTCGCTTCCCATCCCCTTTCGCCCAATCTCTCCTTATTTCCCACTCCCTTCCCTCCCTCCTCCCCTACTCCTCCCTCCCTCCTCTCTTCCTCTCCTCTTCTCCCTCCCTCCCTCCCGCCCTCCCTCCCGCCCTCCCTCCCATCCCCAAGGTGTTCTTCTGCTTCCAAGATGGGTCCATATACGCGCTCTGCCCACTGCTGCCTTTCAACTCGTATGATCCCCATCATCCCCATCATCCCCATCATGCCCATCATCCCCATCATCCCCATCATGCCCATCATGCCCATCATCCCCATCATCCCCATCATCCCCATCATCCCCATCATCCCCATCATGCCCATCATCCCCATCATGCCCATCTGCATTTATGGTGTGTTAGCGCCTCACTCTCTTATCTTCCTGCCCAATGCCCTTGCTCACACTTCACACCGCTCCACCCCCTCCGCATCCCTGTTCTGATCCCCCTTGCCACACCCCTCCCTCTCACCCTCGCTCTCTCTTTCTCCCCCTCCTGCCTGCCTCCATTTCCCTCCATCCCCCCCCCCCCCCCCATTTTCCCCTCCATCCCCCCTCCCTCCCCCCCAGGTGGGTGCCTTCCAAGGCCATTGCAGAGCTAAGGGCCGACGCTGACTGCTGCTCCCTCTCCGCCCCTGCTCGCACCCACGCCCTCCTTGCCGCCTCCTGGCTCTCCCACTCCTTCCCACACCCCCCACACTCCTCTCACTCCCTGCATGCCCCCACCGGCAAACGGCTGATGGCTGGGTCGGGGCAGGGGAGGGAGCAGGGGGCAGAGGTGGGGGGAGGTGGGGGGCTCGTGAAGTCGGCTCGCTATGCCATTGGGAGCTCGTCGCTTGTGCTGCAGGTGGGTGCTCCGTTGGGGACGGATTGATTGACGGATGCAGCGTGTGATGGATGCAGGGCGGTTTGATGGATGCAGGGCGGTGTGATGGATGCAGGGCGGTGTGATGGATGCAAGGCGGTATGATGGATGCAGGGCGGTGTGATGGATGCAGGGCGGTGTGATGGATGCAGGGCGCTTTGCTGTTTGCTTTTTGCTGTTGCTGTTGCTGTTGCTGTTGCTTGCCAATCCTTGCACTGCATCCTTCCATCCTATTCTCACCCTCTCCGATCCTCTTCTTGCCCGCTGCTCACGCCTCTCTTCACCCCCCTCAACAGCGCGAAAGAGTGTAAAGCAAAACATCCGGGGTGGGCGATGGAAATCTAGTTCAGAACTTCTTTTTTTGAGGCGCCTCAAAAATCGATGGAAATCTAGTTCAGAACTTCTTAGTCATCTCAATACTAGATTCTTATCAGCCGAGCATCCTCATTAAACAAAACATCTTACTTGCCTTGGACGACCTGACGTCCCTCCTCACTTCCGTTCCCCTCCGCCCCCACCCTCACTCCACCCCTCAGCCTGCCCCCTCCACTTCCCTTCCCTCTCCCCTGCCCAACTCAGGGCCCCTTCCCCACTATAACAGGAGACGACCCATCTCTAGCCTCCCCCTCCACATCTCCCCAACACCCCTCCTCCTCCTCTTCCTCCTCGCCCCCACCCCCATCGCTGCCGTGCTGCCTGGCGCTCACAGTGGTGGGGCAGGACAGTGTGCTGCTGGTAGGGGAGTGGGGGAACACAGTTTGGGTTCTAGTCATGGGGGATAAGATTCAACTATTCCACCCCTACTTTTGAGAATTCTAAAAACTCACTTCCACTTTTCACACCCCTCCCTCCGACCTCCTTCCCGTTCCCCTCCCTCCCCGCTCTCGCCCCCCCTCACTCCAGGGCCCCTTCCCCACTATAACAGGAGACGACCCATCTCTAGCCGCCCCCTCCGCTTCCCCCCCACTCCCCTCCTCCTCCCCACCTCCCCCATCGCTGCCGTGCTGCCTGGTGCTCACAGTAGTAGGCCAGGACAGCGTGCTGCTGGTGGGGGAGCGGGGGGGCACGGTGCGGGTGCTGGTGATGGCGGACGAGATGCACCCCATGTGGGACACCGCACGCCCGCCCTCGCTTGACCGGTCGAACCGAGGCACGCTGCTCTCGCTCTCTATGACTGCCTGCTCGCAAGTGTCGAGCAGTGGCGCTGGCGCTGGTGCTGGTGCTGGTGCTGGTGCTGGTGCTGGTGCTGGTGCTGGTGCTGGTGCGAGTGCTGGTTGGTTGAAGGGGACTGGCCAGCAGCAGCAGCAGCGGCAGGAGGACGGGGGTGGCAGGGGGCAGGCAGGGGAGGGGGGGGCAGAGGGTGGTGCTGTCGTTTGGGCCGGCCACCCTCCCCCTCTGCTGCTCTTCAGCCGCGTTGACCTCTCGCTACCCTCCCCCACACGCCCCATCTCATCAAAGTCACCACCACCCCCATCATCCAGATCACTGCTGTCCAAGTCACAGTCGCCAGCACCATCCCATATAGCAGCAGCCGCAGCAAGCCGCACCTCGCCCCCACCACCACCACTATCATCTTCATCATCCTCATCATCGCCATCGCCCTTGCGCCTGCCGTGCATCGAATTGTATGTGGACGCGCGCGTGCCGGACTTTGTGGTGTGCGCGCATGCGTGGGGCGTGGACGCGGTGCTGCTGCGCTGGCTGCCCTTCTCCGACCAGCACGACGCCCTCTCCGCCCGCCACAAGGCGCTGCCCTCCGTGGAAGTCTACAGCATCTACTCCTCCTCCTCCTCCTCCTCTTCCTCCTCTTCATCCTCCTCGAATGCCGCGCGTGCTGCTAAACTTGGTGCTGGTGGTGGTGGTGGTGCTGCTGCTGCTGCTGGTGTGCCCTGTATTGGCTTAGCAGTGCTTTCTGGCAGTAGGGTGTTGACAGGAGGAGCAGAGAAGGGCGGGTGGGGGGAGGAGAGAGTAGTGGTCACAGTGGACGCGGGAGGGGGGTGTGCCGTGCTGAAAGTGAGGCGGCCGGGGACAGCGCTGGTGGAAGGGGTGGGGGGGGGGGGAGGAGGGGGGTGAGGGGAGGAGTGCGGAGGAGGAGGAGGAGGAGATGGCGGGGCGTGGAGTGAGTGAGCGGGTGTTGCGAGGTCCCACCACTGCTGGCTCCCAGGTGAGGAGTGTGGTGTGCTCTTGAGTCGGCTCGTAAGTGTGGCCTGAGAAAGAGAGTGAGGGAGTGAGTGGGATACTGGGAGAGAGGGGAAATGGGGGAGGGGTGAGGGGTGACGGGGGGAAGGGCGGGAGACAAGTGCATGCGAGCCACTGGGAATCGATGTCCCTGCATATGCTTATTGCCATTGCGTTGCACAGCCTCTTGGCCCTATCGCTCACTCATCCTCTTTCTTCCTACATGGATGTGCGTGCATATGCATGCATGTGTGTGCATGTGCATGCATTTGCATGCATGCATGTGTGTGCATGTGCGTGCATGTGCATGCATGCATACATGTGTGTGCATGTGCGTGCATATGCATGCATGCATGTGTGTGCATGTGCGTGCATATGCATGCATGTGTGTGCATGTGCGTGCATGTGCATGCATGCATACATGTGTGTGCATGTGCGTGCATTTGCATGCATGCATGTGTGTGCATGTGCGTGCATGTGCATGCATGCATACATGTGTGTGCATGTGCGTGCATTTGCATGCATGCATGTGTGTGCATGTGCGTACATTTGCATGCATGTATGTGTGTGCATGTGCGGGATTTGGAATGGCTGCAGGTGCTGCAGCAGCTGCCAGCAACAGCGCGCACAACACAGGCATCATCTATGGAGGGCAAGGCCACGCTGCACTCATGTGCCAAGGCGCTGCATGCCTCGCATGTCGCATACACCCATGCGGTATGTGCCCCCTTATGTGTCCGCTTCTCACCTATGTATGCGCGCCTCACTCATGCATGTGCACTCATGCATGTGCACTCATGCATGTGCACTCATGCATGTGCACTCATGCATGTGCACTCGTGTGTGTGCACTCATGCATGTGCTCTGATGCCGGAGGTGATTTTTTAGTCGACTCAAAAACCACTTCTCACCTATGTATGCGCGCTTCACTCATGCGTGTGCACTCATGCCGTGTCGTGAGCCTTCGTAAGTGCACTGGGCTAACTCTTTCCTGTGCACATCCCTAATGCCATCCCCTTTTTGAACCCCAAGAATCTCTCACCTTCTCTTCCCCCTCCCCCTCCCCCTCCCCCACCCCCACCCCCCTTACCGACCTTTATCGACACTTCCAGAATCACACCACCGCGATTTTCTATCCTGCCTTTCTCTGTAACAACCACCCCTCTCCTCCCACCTCTTCCCTCCCCCTCCCCCCAACCCCTTCTTCCCCCCCCCCTTTTCCTCCTTTTGTCCACACCTTGATGTATGCGGAAGCGTTTGGCACGACCATGGGTGGTGCTGCAGGTGCAGCAGCAGCAGCACCAGCAACAGCCACTTTTCAAGGTGCCTAAAAATTTGGACCCTCCCCTCTCCCCTCCTCATCCCCCTCCCCCACCCCAAGGCGTACGTGGGGGTGAGGGAGCACGAGCAGTGGGTGGCGGCGCTGGTGGAGCAGCAGGCGCCCCAGTAGGAGCCTCAGTACTGGATCCCCCCCCCATCCCCCCCCTCTCTCCCCACCCCCGTCCTGCTCCTCTCCCGCTCCCTCTCTTCCGCCCATCTCTCCCCCCCCAGGCGTACGTGGAGGTGAGGTCGCACGAGCAGTGGGTGGCGGCGCAGGTGGAGCAGCAGGTGGCGCTGGTGGAGCGGCTACAACGCATAGTGCAGGTGGAGGGGGACATCTGCCAGGGGCTGCTGGCGCGCACGCTCGACCGCCTCGCCGTGAACGAGCGCCTCGTGCAGCGCGTGGAGAGGGCGCGTGCCCGGGCGGGGTGGGGGCGTCAGGCGCTGTCCGTGGCTGAGAGGCAACTCAAGGGGGAACTGGGTGAGTTGAGCGACGGGTCAGGGGGTCAGATGAAAATGAGATGAAAGGGTGACTCTGCAAGGTAGGGATTTCACATCTGGCGTAACAGGCTCCTCCGTTGCCCAATTCTTCTTGCTGCTTACCCTTCACTTGATGTGTCTCTCACCCCGTGCATATGATTGGTTTGTGTGTCAACCCTAAGGCTGGTGATTTGTGCATGAGCGCATCTGTCTCCTTCCCTCCAACGCTTCCCGTACCTTGTTTGCTGGCGCCGTTGCGTCGTTGCGACCCTCTAATCCCCCCTTGTGCTACTGCAGACGCCTTACAGCATCACGAGCTGCCACTGCTGCTAGACTCCGCATCTCACCTGCAATCTCGCTGGGAGCATATCGCTGAAGCAGATAATGGAGGCAGCAGCAAGCTAAGTCCCGCTAAGCCGCATTCCTACGTCAACAACCGTGAATCCCCTGGTAGTGGCGCTGCTGCTGCTGCTGGTGCTGCTCCTGCTGCTGCCGCTGCTACTGCTACTGCTGTGGCTGTGTCTCCCCAGCGGCGGGCGCTGGAAGGACATCAGGCAGTGAGAGTGCGGAGGGCTCTGGGGCAGCTGAGCGACACAGTGCAGCAAGTGGCAGACATGGTGAGGGAGGTGGATGCGGAGGTGCTTAGAATAGACTTACAAGGGCTGCAATGCGGTGCTGTATGAGCAATGCCGATGTATGGTTCTTTGTGGTGCTGTGCGATGCGGTATGGTTGTTTGTGGCGATGCGTGGTTCCAGACGGTGCTGTTTCGGTATGGGGGCATGTGATGTGATGTGATGGCACATTCTAGTGTCTTGTGATGTTATCTGTCATCATAGTGCACAACTGGCAATTTGAAACCGTCTTTGGTCGTTACAACTTACGTGCCATGAAGATCATGGGGATACCGAGGTGTGTGAAACGTTGGAATGTGTAAGCATTTCCTCCTGCAAGCCCATATCGCTGCTTAGGATACACAGGGGATCCTACACCCATCTTGGGAAGAAGGCTAGAGCAGAGTTTACAAGAGAGGAAGGTCAAAGTGTACCAAAGGGGTCAAGTTTCCGAGTGTAACAACTCACATCCGAAATCCATGGTCGGGATTGGCCTCCAACTGGCGCCGCGATCACCGGAGTCACGGCAATTCCAGGGCTAGCCAGCGACGTCTGTGGGACGAGACAAGAGGCGGGGCTGGTGCCAACCAACTCACGGACGACCTGTCCGTCGTCGAATGCGACAACTGACGCATTCCAGCCTTCTTTTCGCCACTGCGCGCGACCTCAACAACCCCCCTTCCCCGTCTCCCCTCACTCCGCCATGACCTGCGCGTCGCCAGCAGCCATCTTGAAGCACCCTCCCTGCTAGCTGAAGGTGGCGGCAGTTCCCCGGACATTACCCCCCGCAATATTGCCCCGCCACCCCAGCATGCTCGCGGTCATCTGGGAAAATCATTAGAGAGTCGATTTTAGCTTGCCACCTTCCATTCCACAGCACTCAACTCGACTCTCTCGATTACCCAAACAAACGCCCGTTCCCGCATTCAATATTTCTTTTGTATTCCTCCAATCCCGAATCCCGATCCGACTGGTATCATCCATCCTCTCGCATGGCCCACCCTCATTTATCCTCTTCCCTCGTCGAGTCATCATGGCTCTCTCCAACCCCCATCACTCCTCCCAAGCCATCGGGTCTCTCCCAGGCCATCGGGTTCGGTCGGGTTGGGTTGAGCTAGTTTTGGCTGGGTTGTGAGTGACCGCTCTTTAACCCACTTAGCGGGGGATTAGAGGATAACTTACCCTCGACACTTCAGGTGATTGGGAGTTACGAAGGGTAGGGGTAGTAGTTTTCGACGTATAAGGGGTGACCTGGTTTGATTTCGTTCAGACAAGTCAGGACTCGGACTTGCCTTCAGATAGCGAAACCTCGAAAGTTTGGCCAGAATGATAGGATTTTTTCCCACGCATTTGCAAGCAGAATACAAGCCACCACTGTCCCCCTGCTTTCTACCCCACGACCAGGTTATTGCGGCGGGTGAAGCAGGCCGAGTGTGACAACCCTGTTGTGGACTTTCCCTCAAGTCCAACTCCCGTTTTAGTCCGTGGTAGCTTCAAACGGTTTTAGTACGCTTGATGTTAACCTCCGAGATTTTGGGTCCATAAACGGGTAAATCTGGGCCCAGCCCCTTCACCCTTCGGATGCCAATGGCTAGGCTCGTTCATCTTGTTTTGCTTGACGATTCACATAGCCTTTCATGGCGTTGTGTCGTACCGTGCTGTGACCGATTTCTTGGTTCACATTGTGCTTGTGGAATCCTAATTTGTGAATGACCCGCGTGATGCTATGCTAGCTACGCAGGAGAGGGTATTCTCATCTGTCTTCAGGGGCCAAGCGAATCAAGCGTAGTGAATAAGGGCATCGGCAACATCGCTGGTCTGTGTCCCGCGCCATGACGGGAGGCACTTGTCAGTGCAGTCACCAGATAGCGGAAGAATCAGGGTTTTAATTCTCGCCTTTCGCGGCTCGACTGTTACGCCATGGCATCAGGTTACTGCCCTTCTTACTCCCCTGCACTGCACCTAGAATTCTAGATCACCGCATCCCCCGCTCCCATCAGCCCCATTGTACGCATCGCCAGCCAATCTTAGCCGATATTTTCAGGCCTGTGCGAGCTCTAGCTCAGACGCGCCTCACAACGGGTTCGCCTATAATGTCCATGCCATTATCCTCTCGCGGTTCTGCCGACGTGTAACGCGTGGTTCTGTCCGCCGGTTAGCGCGTTCCATTTCCTCCCTCCCTCCCTCCCTCCCTCCCTCCCTCCCTCCCTCCCTCCCTCCCGCCCTTCTCCCTTTTTCCTATCCCTCATTCCCGTCTCTCCCTTCCCTGCCATCAACTTCCCCTCTCCCCGCCCCTCCACCCCTCTCTCCCTTCAACTCGTTCCTCCCTCCCCGCGGTCCCATCTGTTCCCCTCCACCCCCGCATCTCGCGCTCCTAACGCTTTCCCCGCCACCCTCACCGCACGCACGCACGCACGCCAGGTGGCGGCGGCGGTGGCGGCAGCAGCGGCGGCAGCGGTGGCAGCAGCAACGGGTACATCCTTGCGTACGCGAAGCGCAGTCTGCACCGCGACTACGTGGTGCGCGGAAAGGAGTTCGGGCGCGGGCGGTACGGCGTGGTGCGGCCGTGCGTGCACCGCAAGACGGGGCGCGTGCTGGCGTGCAAGTCCATCAGCAAGGCCAATGTCAAGGCATGACCCCCGCCTCCCGCACCCGCACCCGCACCCGCACCCGCACCCGCACCCGCACCCCCACACTCACACCCGCACCCACACCCGCACCCCCGCACCCACACCCGCAACCCACAGCCACACCCCACAACAACACCCGCCACCCGCACCCGCTCGCGCACGCGCCATCCGCACATGTTCACATCCGCACTCGCTACAGTCTCGCGACAGTATTATCACACGAACCGTCGCGAGGGAAAACGCGCCTGAAAACGTCACTACGGGTGTCGCTAGGTCTGTCGCTGGGGGAGTCGCTAGGTTCGTCGCGAGATCCTTCGCTAGACTCACGGCATCTAGTCCGCGTATCTCCTCTGCGCCGCTTGCCAGTCCCATAGCGACTCACGGCATCGAATCCGCGTATGGGGAGTTGCTAAGACGGACCGCTGGAGCTCCAGCTTTAGTTGTACAACTCCCTGATGATCGACCAGCTAGAGCCATGCGTGCAGTAGTTGTAGCGCCTGGTGGCGTTGCCGGTAGTTGAGGCGTGTGGAAGACTAGCCCCCTTGTCTACTCCCCCACCATTCCCGCGCCTCCCCCATCCCTCACTACGCGCGCACGCCCCGCCTCCCCCTCCGGACGCGCCTGTGAAACGGGGCGCCAACCTTCCCTCCCCCTCCCTCCCCCTCCCTCCCCCTACCCCCCCTTTTCTTCCCCCCTCCCCGCGGCCCCACCCCCCCTCCTTGCCTTCCGCCGTTGGCGCCAGGAGGAGCAGCAGGTGGAGGAGCTGCGCACAGAGTTGGCCGTGAACCCGTTCTCCAACCTTCCCTCTTGCGCCCCTTCTCTTCCCAACCCCGCACCTCCCACCCCTCCCCTGCGCCCATCCACCCCCCCTCCCCCCCCCACCCCACAGGAGGAGCAGCAGGTGGAGGAGCTGCGCACGGAGATGGCGGTGATGCGCGCTGTGGTGGGGCACGCGCACATAGTGGAGGCGGAGGCAGTGTACGAGGACGACGAGCACGTGCACATGGTCATGGAGCTCTGCCACGGGGGAGATCTCTTCGACCTGCTTGCGAGGAGCGACCACCTGTCCGAGAACGACGCGCGCCACATGTTCAGGTGCCGGGGCAGGGGGCAAGGGGCAGGGTTGTTGGGTCTGGGGTGTGGGTGTGGGTGTGGGTGTGGGTGTGGGTGTGGGTGTGGGTGTGGGTTAGGGGGTGGGTGATGGGGGATGTGGGGTGAGGGGTGTGGGGCGCGGGTTGCTTTGAGGCACCTAAAACAGTTGCACCTTCATCTTTACTCGTACGGTTCTACCGTCCCCGAGCCCCACCCACCACATCCAACAACCCCCCTTCCCCCCACCTTCCTCTTCCCCATACCCCCCTGTCTCCCCCACCCCCCCCAGGAAGGTAGTGGATGCGGTTTGGTTCTGCCACAGAAAGAGCACCATGCCCCGAGCCCTACACGGCCACGCACATGCCTCAAAAGCCTCCCCCGCACACTCTACATCGCACCCTCACCCGCACTCCCCCAACCTCCCCCAACCCCGCCCATAACCACCCCCCCCCACCTTCCTCTTCCCCCGTTCCCCCCCCCTCTCTTCCCCCCTCTCTCTCCCCACCCTTCAGGAAGATCGTGGACGCGGTGTGGTTTTGCCACGGAAAGAGCATCTGCCACCGGGACTTAAAGCCTGAGAACATCCTCCTAACGGACGCCACTGCGCTCAACCCCAAGCTCGCGGACTTTGGGCTGGCCGTGCACCTGCCGCCCGGGGCGCGCGCCGTGGGCCTGGCAGGGTCGTCGTTTTACATGGCGCCCGAGGTCGTGCAGGGCATGGCGTACTCCTTCCCCGCGGACGTGTGGAGCCTGGGAGTCCTTCTCTATATCATGCTCTCAGGTGGGCCGTATGTAGCTCTGTTGTTTGGGCCCCCTTGCTCATATTTTTTCAGCAGGCCTGGCTGGCTGGCTGGCTGGCTGGCTGGCTGGCTGGCTGGCTGGCTGGCTGGCTGGCTGGCTGGCTGGCTAGGTCGTCCTTCTACATGGCGCCCAAGGTGGTGCAGGGCATGGCGTGCTGCTCCATATCATGTTCTCAGGTGGGGGCACCTCCTTGCTTGACCTTGCCTCATCGTGCGTGCCATCTTCATCTCAACTCGCCCTGTCACCCCCCCTGCAATCCCCCTCACCCTCGCTCCCCCTCCCTCCTCGCACCACTCTCCCCCCCTCCCTTTTTCACCAGGCATTCTGCCCATCTGGGGCGAGATAGTGGAGGAGACGTACGAGAGTGTGTGCCGGGTCCACCTTGACCCTCGTGGCAGTGGCAGCTCATCTCGCAGTGGGTGGCCCCTGCTGCCAACGACCTCATCCAGTGCCTGTGCGCCCTCGCTCCCTCTCTCCCCCCCACCCCCTCACCAGGCATTCTGCCCTTCTGGGGCGAGACAGTGGAGGAGACGTACGAGAGTGTGTGCCGGGGCCACCTGGACTTCTCCTCGCGGCAGTGGCAGCTCATCTCGCCTGCAGCCAAGGACCTCATCCAGCGCATGTGCGCCCTCGACCCCCTGCACCGCCCCTCCCTGCACCACGTCCTCTCCCACCGCTGGCTCGCAACTGCTGCTGCTGCCGTTGCTGCCTCTGCTGGTGGTGCTGGTGGTGCCTCCTCCCCCGCCCCTTCCTCGTGCAAGCTGGCTCTGGCGCGGGCTGGGTCGCTGCTCTCCCCCTCCGCCACCGCTGCCACTGCTGCTGCCGCCCTCGCTGATGCTCCTGCTGCTGCTGCTGCTGCTGCTGCTGCTGCTGCTGCTGTTGCTGCTGCTGCTGCTGGTGTTGGTGCTGGTGCTGGTGCTGGTGCTGGTGCAGGTGCTGGTGCTGGCGTTGGTGCTGGTGTTGGTGGCTTGGGTGTAGCAGGAGCGGCAGCAGCAGCAGCAGCAGGAGCAGAATCTGCTACGCCGACAACGTCTGGTGCCCCCGGCGCGGATCCGAGCGCAAGCAGGTACCGGCGAGCACAGCCACGTGCCGTCACGGGGTTAAAGAAACGGCTGCTGCCTCTGCGGTCCAAAAGCGGCATTGACACTGCTTTCATGTCCACAGCATGGAAAGCAGCTGCTGGCAGGGATGGTAGTGCCTCCATGGATTACCAGGAGGTGGACACGGAGGAGGGGGAGGATGAGGAGGAGGGGAAGGAGGAGGGGAGGGAGGAGCCTGGGAAGGAAGGGGAGATGAATGGGGAGTGGGAAGGGCGCGGACGGGAAAGGGATGGCGGGTGGGGTGGTGAGAATGAGAATAGTGGCGATGAGGATGCGAGGAAGGATGATGGAGATGATGGGGATTATGAAACGGATGATGGCATGGAGGATGCGGATGAGAGGGCGAGCAGTGGGAGGAGGAGGCGGGTGGGCAGTAGGAGAGGGGGAGGAGGAGGGGGGGGGGAGGCAGAGTAACGCGGGTGAGAGGGACCAGCCATAGCAGTGGATTGTTTGGTGTTGCTGGTGTTGGATTTGCTGGGATTCTGACTCAAGGAGGACTCAGAGCAGCTCCCAATGGTGTGGGTGCTACAGCTGGGTCAGCACCAGCACCAGCAGCAGCAGCAGCAGCAGGAGTGGGTGTCCGCAGTGGTGTTACCGGCAGTGGCATTGGTATGGTGCATGCATCACGTGTCTCACCCCGTGGAACGACGTCTGTGTCCGCTGGTGCAGTGTTCACTGCCGGGGTAGTCGAAGCCCTGGCTGCAAGCACAGCAGCGTTGGCAGCAGAAGCAGAGGGTGAAGGCGGTGGTAGCACGCCGAGGGCAGGGGGGCGGCCAGGCAGAGCGGGCCTGGGGGTTGTGGAGAGGGCTGGCGTGGAAAGAATTGGAACAGGGTCCAGGGGCGGAGATGCCAAGGCAAGCGGTGGCACAGGGGTGGCTGCAGCACCTGCTGCGGCTGCGGCTGCAGGTGCGGCTGCGCCTGCTGCTGCTGGTGGTGCTGGTGGCGGGGTGCAGAGTAGGTTGGTTGAGAGCAGCCGGGAGACAGCAGGCTCTCACACTCGGGTTGCCACTGGAGCAAGTGCTAGTGACGAGAGCAGAGGCAGCGAGGGCAGTGCTGCTCCTGACCCTGCGACAACAGTAGCAGCAACCCCAGTAGCAGCAACCCCAGTAGCAGCAGCAGCAGCAGCAGCAGCGGGAGCGATGCCTGCGTCTCCGCAGGACAGAGAGGACCCCCCACAGCAGCAGGACGAGGGGGGCGGCTCCTCCTCCTCCTCCTCGCAGCCACGGCGCCGCCCCACGTACCAGCACATCAGCAGCATCGGCAACTCGAGAGCCGACAGGCGAGTGTTCACGCCCGTGCAGCGGCCCAGAACAGCAGAGACAAGGCCGGGTGGGGGGATGGCCAGGCGGGGAGGGGGTGCGCATGGCACTGGTGGCACGTCGTTCCTGGGGGGTTCTGCGCTCCCTCCCTGCTCCATGCGCTCGCCTGGTCCGGCTGGGGGCAGTGCTGCGGCTAGGCTTGTCTCGCCGCCAAGAAGGCACGCGGCTAGGCATGGTGCTACGACTGCTGCTGGTGCCGCTGCTGGTGCTGCTGGTACTGTTGCTGGTGCTGCTGGTGCTGTTGGTGTTGCTGGTGCTGCTGGTGCTGTTGGTGCTGCTGGTGCTGCTGCTGGTTCTGCTGACGGCACTGCTCGCAGTGCTGCTGCTTCTGTTTCTGTGCCTGCAGTAGCAGCAGCTGCTGCTGCTGCTGCTGCAGATGGTGCAGATGGTGCAGGAGTGGGAAGCCGGGCGCAGGAGGAGGCGGGTGCTGGCGTGTGCAGGGGGGAAGGTGCTGCTGGTGGTGCTGGTGGTGCTGGTGGCATGGGGCAGAGAGAGAGAGATGGCGGCATGGCAAGTGCAGAGGAGGGGAGGGGGCAGGGGCAGGGGCAGGGGCAAGAGAGACGATCCAGTGAAAGGATAGCGATTGGAAAGGAGCAGCATACAGGAGGTGCACATGCAGTTGCAGGGGTCGCGCACGCAGGGGGCGCGCATGTAGGGGGCGCGCATGTAGGGGGGACGCACAGAGTGGAAGAAGAGCGTGCAGGGGGTCGGGTAGGGCGTCTAGGGGGAGGGGGGCGCATACAAGGGGAGGGGTAGGGGGAGGGCATGTAGTGGGGCAGGGAGGACACACAGGAGAAAGAGGAGGGGGAGGAGGAGGGGGGGGGGAGAGGGCATGTTGAACCAAGTAAGAAAGGTAAGTGGCGGAACGAGTGGTGCAGGAGGGCCGGGGGCATCTGGGGTAGCAGGAGGGAGAGGCGGCAAGGGAGGGGGGCGGCTGGGTGGGAGGGGCAGAGGGATGGGGGGAGGGGGGGAGGAGGAGGCGGAGGCGGAGGAATGAATGGTAGAAGTCAGCAGGAGCGAGATAGGGTTGGAGAAGAAGGGAGGTTAGAGGAGAGGAGGCAAGGTAACGTGGGCAGTAGTGGCGGGATGAGCACCAATGCAGCGGGCATGAGTAATGCTCTAGGTGTGAGAAGTAAGCCTGGGTCTCTCCTGGCTTCTGCTGCTGCTGCTGTTGATGGTTGCGTCAGTGGAGGAAGGAGTGGCAGCAGCAGCAGCAGTGGAGATGGCCTGTGTGGTGGTAGGGATGCGTCAGCAAGGGAAAGCGACATTGGCAGAGGCATTTGCAGTAGAGGCAGCAGCAGTAACACCATCAGTAGCCGCAGCAGTCGCAGCCACGGCAGCAGTAGCAGCAGCAGCAGTGGCAGTGGCTCATTGGGCTATAACCCTGTGAACAGACTATGTAACGATGCCACAAGCGGCAGCAGCAGCAGCAGCAGCAGCAGCCGGGGTGAGAGCGGCAGCGGCAGCGGCAGCAGCAGCTTAGCAAGCCGCAGCTCTCAGGCAACACAGAGTCAGAGTGACTCTGCCAGTGCTGCACATGGTGCCTGTGTCACTGTCGCTGTGGCAGGAACCGTTGGTTCTGACCGCAATGACACCGGCCATCCTCCTGGCACCAATCATCCCAATTCCACTGATGTTGGGGGAGGAAGGGGTGCGGGTGCAGGAAGGGGGGGGGGAGGGCAAGGAGTAGCAGGTTGGTGCCCAGCCTCACCTAAGCTCTCATCCCCCCGCTGCGGCTTCTCTTCTCCCTCCTCCTTGTCCCACCAACAGCACCAGCAGCACCATCAACAGCAGCAGCAGCACCACCACCACCATTCCTCACTGAATCAATCCCCGCCCAAGTCCTCTGCCCATCTGGCCCCAGTCACAGAGCAAGACTCAGACTCAGACGCCAGTGCACAGGCAGCAGAGCTGGCGGCAGCAGCAGCAAGGATCGAGCACGCGAACCAGGCCAACCGCGGCGTGCCCTTCCGCCGCCAGGGCTCCGCATCCCCCCGAGATTCCCGCTGGTCCGTTGGGGTAGGGCTCGGAGCCATGGGCAGGCCTGGGTATGGGCGTGGGCCTAGATTGAGCTGGGAAGATCGGAGCGAGAGCAAAGCAGGGGCGTTTGAGAAAGGGTCTGGAGGTGGTTGGGAAGGGAGTGGTGGGGCAGAGGGAGGGAGGGTAGGAGGGTGGAATGATGGGTTGGGTGGTATTGAGAGAGGTGGGAGTGATGAAGGGAGGGCGAGATGTACGAGTGGTGGCATAGCCGGTAATGGTCGTGCTGGTGGTGCTGCTGGTGGTGCTGGTGCTCCTGGTGCTCCTGGTGCTGCTGGTGGTGCTGGTGCTGGTGGTGGCAGCAGAGCCAGTGGGGGTGCTGGCAGAGGTGCTGGTTCAACCGCTGTTGGCCTCGTATCACCATGGGCAGCAGCAGCGGTAGCAGCAGCAGCAGCAGTATCGACGAATGGTCCTCTTGATGTTGACTCATATTGCGATTTCGAACGCATGTCCGCATCACAAGCAGCAGCTTCAGCAGCAACAGCAGGCGTGTTTGCCAGCTCCCCTCCTGCAAGCTCTCCCTCACACTCCCCTTCGCCTCAGCGCCATGGCCGCTCGCGCTCCTTTGAAAACGTGCTCACCAGCCCCACCGGCCGCACCCTCTCCCCCTCGCTCGCGGCCCCCCGCCCCCCCTCCATTCCCCGCCGCCTCTCCTCCTCCACTCAGGCTCGCCCACGGGCAAAGCAGCCGGGGGGTGGTAGTGACGGGAATATGGGGATGTGGGGAGGGGATGGAGACCTGGGGCAGGGATAAACGTGGGGGGATTGTGGAGGGGCCAGGCTCTAGGCTCGTGGCTGCGGAGTGGGTGTCTGTGTGAACATGTCATCCTTACTGCTAAGATGTCCTTCCTTCCATGCGCTCTCCCCCCATCTTACTCCTACCAGTATTTGTGCTAGGATGGTGGGTGCCATGCTGGTGTGGGTGTTGCTTGCGTTAGGCTGTGGTCCGGTCCTCGTGTTAGCACTGATCGCACAAATGCCTCTAGGGGTCCGGTCCGGCTTCCATGTGTGCGTGGCATTACTGCCAGCCAGTGCTTTGCTTGTACACTGTGCGCTGTTGCACCATTGCTGGAGCCTCCATCACAAGAACGTGAGTTGTACCGGTAAGCTAACTGGTAGTGTGAGCTACCATATCATGAGGTGGTATTCCGAACTGGAGCAGAGCAGAACCACCCAGAGAAAAGCAATTAACATAATTACATGTTACCGGTACCATCATGACAGAGCCTCACAATGCTTCTGTAGAATACCGGTATTATGGAGAGTTGAATGGAGGCAAGTGTGCAAGACAGGCAACCATGCCACTACCTACAACACGGAACGACCGACATTTCACAACCAGTGGGCATTGCATTCCAGGTAGCATTAGCATAGCACTGCCGCATGGCTGCATGCATGCGTGCATGCAGTAGCAGCAGAACAAGGCAAGAGATACCGCTTGTGCTAAGCCCCACCCCATCCCAGTGGCATTCTACACGCCCAAGGAGCGCCTTTCGAGAACCAACTGCCACACTAGGGATGGATAGCCCTAATCCCCTGCGATGCGAGGTCCTAACCCCATGCTATGCGAGGCCCTAATCCTAATCCCACTTTCAGAGGCCCGTCCCGGCGTCCTCCTGACTCCTGTCCAGCACCTAAGTGCCGGAGCGGAAGCGCTTCTCCAGTCGTCTCTCTCTCGAGCTGCTTTTCGAGAAGTCCCCCAACCCAAACTATCTCTCGAATCCCATGTGGGGTCCAGTCGAGCACCCGCATGCCCGGCCGGCGGAAGGGCCTCTCTCCAGGTTTGAGAAGCCCTTCCACAGCCCTCTAAGGCTTCTCCAAACTCAATCAATCCCATGCGATGCGAGGCCTTCCTTCAGATGCCCCTCCCGTCCAGCACCTGCTTGCGACTGCTGGGGCGTAAGGGCTTCTCGTGCTGCTTTTCAAGCGGTTTATTCAAGAAACCAACCAACCAACCAACCAACCAACTAACTAATCCCACGCGAGGTCTTCCTTGAGGGGTCCATCCAGCACCTGCGTGCCGGGGCGGAATGGCTTCTCGAGCACACAGTTGAGGTACACGTGCTCGCCCTCGCGCTCGCCCGCGTCGTTCTTGGGCGAGTAGTGCCAGTAGCGCTTGCTGTAGTTGAGCACCTCAATCAGCGCCACGTACGCCGGCATCTCCACCTTGGGTGCGTAGAACATCTCCAGCCACAGCAGCCCGCCTGGCGGCGACATGGGTGAGCGAGGAGGGTGAGTGGGGCATGGATGAAGCAGGAGAGAGGGAGAGTGGGAGAGAGGGGGCTGATCAGCACTACTAGGTGCTCGTCCTTGGGCGTGTAGAACATGTCCAGCCACAGCAACCCGCCTGGCAGGGACGCGGGCGGTGTGGAGGCAAGCAAAATGCGCAAGGGATGTGGGGGGTTGGTGATTTCCGTGCCATCTCGGACCATGACAGCCCACCTGGCAGAGACACAGGTGAGAGAGGAGAGTGAGTGGGGCATCGAGTAAGTGGGAGAGAGGGAGAGAGGGGGGTGAAGAGCATGAGGTGGTCTTCCTTGGGCAAGCCTTGCCATGCGTGGGGACAGGGGTTGGGTGGGGACAGGGATTGGGTTGGGAGGAGATCGTAGGGGGTTGGAGAAAGGGAGACAGCGCATCGTGGGCGCTGAAATATCGTATCACGGCTGGTAAGCCCACACATCATGGCTAGTGACTCCAGCGGGGTTGTCAGAACACAGAGCAGTGGCACATGCACACTCTGACCTCCTGGCAGCAGGCACTGACCTCCTCTGAGCACGCGGTCCCACTCGAAGAGCATCTCCTCGAACTCCAACATGGGCAGGTACTTGACACTGTTCACCGTGTGCACTATGTCCAGTGTGCCGTCGTACAGCGGCAGCCGCGCCTGCCAGGGGTGGGGGGGGGGGAGGAGATGAGAGTGTGGGGGCCAAGAGGAGTTGGGAAGGCCACGGGCAGTTGTTGAGAATTCTCAAAAACACCCTGCAAATGACTCGACTCTGCTGTTGACGCTGGCCAGTTCACCGTGAGCCACAGCCAGCCCACCGTGCCGCCACGCAACGGCAATCGTGCCTCACAGGGTAGGGAGGAGAGGAAACAAGAGAGACGGGCGATGATAGAGGAGTGCGTGTTGGGCACAGGAGGGCCGTGGGGTGGGGAGGGCATGCTGGCAGAACTCGTTGCCGTCTACATATGGGCACGAGGCGCCTCAGATGTGGGCAGTAGTCGATCGATGCTGGCCTGTTCACCGTGCGCTCAATGCCACCGCGCCGCCTTGCAGAGACAGCCGCGCCTGGAGGGGTGGGGGGGAGAGGAAGCGGGAGGGGCAGTGAGAGTGGGTGGAAACAAGCAAGGAAGGAAGAAAAGAAGGACGGACGGACGGCAGTGGGAGAAGGCAGGCATCACCTCCCCCTCGCATCAGCCACCTTGTGCGGCAAGCGAAGCGGAATGGGCCCCCTGAGCGCAATGGCCTCCATGTACGGCAGCCCGCCCGCCCACCTGCCCACCCATGCCCGTGGCTTGTTAATAGGTCCCTCAATAAAGACCCGCCTTGTGCGGCGAGTGCAGCGGAATGAGCCCCCTCAGCACAACAGCCTCTGTGTAGGGCAGCCAGCCCCCGGCATGCCCACCCGCCCACCCCTGCACGTGGCTTGTTTTATTTCTCCCTCCCTCACAGCCTACTTTGTGCGGCAAGTGCAGCGGAATGAGCCCTCTGAGCGCGATGGCCTCCATGTAGGGCAGCCCGCCGGTGCGGTTGGCGGTGGTCTCCACGTTGTACGCCGTGGTCATCACTGTCACGCCGTACCGCGCCATGTGCGCTGCAAAGCTCCCCGTGCCGCCGCCCACGTCCAGACCCAGCCTGAAGAGGGAGGAAGGGAGAGGGAGAGTGGGGGGAGAGGGGGGAGGGGGAGCGGTATTTTCAAGGTAAGGGGGGATTAGGGTTGTTGTGCAAGCTCCCCGTGCTGCTGCTCATGTCCAAACCCAGCCTGCTGTAGTGTGAAGAGTGGGGGGAGGTTATGCTCCCACGGGAAGGGGGGGTTAGGGGTGGTGTGCGGGGAGGGGGGGGGGGGGGGGGGGAGATATGAGCCACGTCGCAGAGCCACTGGTTGGACAGACACAGAGGGAGGGTGGAAGAAGGGGTGGGGAAGAAGGGGAGGAGGTTCTTCCCCATGAAGTGAAACAGCGGCCAAATACTCACTCATGTTGTGAGCTTGCAAAGGAGGCCTCCCTCCCTCCCCCCCGTTCTTCCTTCCTCCACAAAGATATGAACCACTCACACCATCGCCAGTTACGCTGGCGAATATGAAGAGACAGGCAAGGAAGTGCCTCGGACAGTGTGTTTCTTGCTCGGGGGCGAGACCAATTGTAAAACCAGCAGTGAAATATGAGAATGAGCAAGTTCACGGACGAATGGGGACGTTGGACCGTTCGATCGTCTAGAAGTTCGGATCCGACGGTTCAGCGAGTGTATTACTAAATCTACCGCTGTAAACGAAGTGGAATTTGGCTGTGCAGGAAAATTGGATTCTGCACCGTCCGATGTAAAACGAACCTCCAGACTGATGTGCAAAACCTATCGCGAGCCACCCTTCCCCAAACCTGTTTTTGGTTCGGGTGTTTTGCCGAAACAAAATGGTCTCGCCACTGGCGTTTCGTTTTCGTCATTTTTTTTATACCTCGCCTACCAATCAGAGTTTACCTGCTCCAACCAAGTGTAAAACTCTAGTAATTATGAGACGGGGGCTTTAAGATCCCCATCCCCTCTCCCCCCTCCCGATTCCCCCTTCCCTCTTCTCCCCCGCCTCCCCCCATCTTCCCCCGCTCCCCCCCACACTCCCCCCCCCCCCACCTGAGCGAGCCGGGCTTCATGGCGATGACAGCAGCCATGGTGATGGACCCCCTGAAGGGCGCCTTCCAGCGGTTGGCTTCCAGCGTCATGTTGAAGCAGTTGCGGCAGTCGCCCTCGGCGCGCGAGTTGAGGCACGCAAACGACTTGCACTGGTGCAGGTCCCACCGCACGTTCGAGTCCATCAGCGCGCCCTGCGAGAGCAGCGACTTGGGCCGCGCTATGGGCTGGTGGGGAGGAGAGGGAAGTTGTGGGGGGGAGTAGGCGGGAGTGGGGAGGGGAGGTGTGGGCAGGTGTGGGGAGTTGGGGGGAGTGGGCCCTGGGGGTGTTGAGTCCAGCAGCGCTCTGGGGAAGAGCAACTTGGGCGCGGTGGGCCGGTGGGTTGGTGAGGGGAGGTGTGGGGAG
Organism: Closterium sp. NIES-67; assembly: GCA_027943415.1. Classification (NCBI taxonomy): domain Eukaryota; kingdom Viridiplantae; phylum Streptophyta; class Zygnematophyceae; order Desmidiales; family Closteriaceae; genus Closterium; species Closterium sp. NIES-67. The sequence goes on from BQMB01000801.1 coordinate 46,647, forward strand.
GTGTGGGGTGGTGTGGAGAAGGGGGAAACAGGAATCCATGAAACGGGCAAGGGTCATGGGCTTTAAAATGCGCCTCAAAGAAAACGATGCACGCATGCACATGCGCGCGCATGCTCGCACTCACCTCCTGCACGGCCATGGGTGGGCGTGATCTCATTTTTTAGGCGCCTCAAAAATAGACTCCTCCTCACGCACGCACGCACTCACCTCCTGCACGGCGCGGGGCGTGATGGTGAAGCAGCGGCGGCGCGGCAGCGAGAAGCAGCTCTTGATGAACATGAGGCGCTGCACGAAGAACCAGTCGTGCGGACACTCCCCCCGCACCGTGTAGTTCAGGTACCGCCGCATGTCCTCCACCGTCGCCACACACTCGTAGCCCTGCCGTGTACACACGCACACATGGGAGGGTGGGTGGTTGTGTGGGTATGTCTATGTGTGTGTGTGCCACATGTCCTCTGTCGCCACACACTCGTCGCCCTGACACACAGGACAGGGAGTGAATGGTTGGGTGTTCGGGTGAGTGAGTGGGTGGGTGGGTGGGTGGGTGGGCATTTGCGCACAAGCATCGGGCAGTAATGGCAAATGGATGGTGAACGGATGGCAAATGTCGCGTTTGACAATCATCCAACTCATTGCACACACACACCCACACCCACACCCACCTACACACACACACCCCCACACCCACACACACACACACCCACACACACACACACACACCCACACACACACACACACCCACACACACACACACACACCCACCCACCCACACACACACACCCACACACACGCACACACCCACACCCACACACACACCCACACAAACACACACACACACCACCCCGCATGACTCACATTCCACCTAGCCAGAGTCACATTCTCCCCCTCCCTGCTGCTAGCATTCCCAGCAACAGCAGCCAGCACAGCGTCATTCGGCACCACCGGAAAAACCGTCGCCCCGCTCCCCCCGCTGCTGCCATCCGTCCCATTCCCACTCGCAGCAGCAGCAACAGAGGCGTTGATCGCCTCTGCCGTTGCCGCGGCGATGACTTCGGCCAGGCCTGAGATGGCGCTGACATGCGTGCCGTTGACCAGCGCTTCCGGCACCACGGGACATGTGTGCGCTGCCACCACCGTGCGCGCGCCCTCCACTGCCTGCCGTGGGTGTGGGTGTGTGGGTGTGTGGGGGGGAGTGCGTGTGTGAGAGAGAGGGAGAGAGAGGCTATCAGACAGACAAATTTCAGAGAAGGCAGCACGGGACGCGTGCGGCTCGCCAGCACCATGTCCCCTCCACTGCGTAGAGAAGGCAAGGCAGCAGCGGGGGTAGCAGCGCAGCAGGGCTCACCGATTCGACTCAAAAGCACCACAACGGGGCTAGCTAGCAGCACAACTGGGCTAGCTAGCAGCACAACGGGGCTAACTAGCAGCACAACCGGGCTAGCTAGCAGCACAACGGGGCTAACTAGCAGCACAACCGGGCTAGCTAGCAGCACAACGGGGCTAACTAGCAGCACAACCGGGCTAGCTAGCAGCGCAGCGCAACGGGGCTCACCGATTTGGGGACGAGAGCGTTGTCCCAGACAGCGCGCTCTTTCTCCGCGCTCTCCAACCGAAGCTTCTCCTGCTGCAGAATACTCATCTCCAGCTGCGCAGGGTAATCGGGAGGAGGGGGAGAAGGGGGGGCGGGGCGGGGGAACAGGGGGGGGACGGGGGGGAGGAGCGAGGAGGGGAGAGTGAGGGCGGTGGCGGACGGCACCAACCGCTTCGGCCCTACTTGCAGGGTCACCCCTCCATGTGGGTGACCCTGCCTAGTTCCGTTCGTGATACTTTCCCCTGAGGGATCCTTTTAATGCTTTCCTAGCCTGCTGTACCCACCACCACTGCATCAACAACAGCGCAATAGGAGGACATGGGTGGGCCTTGCTGCTACTCCTCAGCACCTCACTATTCTAACTAAGTTATACACCACGGCATACACCTATCCTTCACCTTTCTTCCACCACTTACCTCCTTTTCCTTCTCGTCCTTCTTCCCGGCCCATCTTCTCCTTTTCTTCTCGTCCTTCTTCCCGGCCCATCTTCACCTTTTCTTCTCGTCCTTCTCTTCATGTCTATCCTTCTTCGTTCTTCTCCCCCTCCCCTTCCGCTCTCTCCAAAGCTCAATTGACCAGTGATCGTCGCCCATACAGGTAAACGGAAAAGCACTTTCCTAGCTAGCTACCAACCAGGTTCCCTACTTAAATTCCACTTTCCCGTTCTCTCAAGCGGTCCGTGTATTTCTCTCAAGCGGTCCTTGTATTGATTGGGAACGTTGTACAGACTAGGCATGCGGGCAAACTTGAACACATATCAAAGGTACGTGCATGCTGGGGGTGGGCAGCCGGACTACTGGAGCTTCCCGAGGGGCTCCGCTATGGCAAAACAGTCCCCTAGGCCCATGATGGCATCAGGGGTACCCACGGGGGGGTGCTCTGCCGGGGCAGCCTCGTTGACCTTCCCGAGGAAGGCCAAGGCCTGTGCCCGCTGGAGCGTGACGGACCAGCGCTGGCGGAACTGATGCAACAGCTTCGCCGCCTGGTAGGAGCTCGGGTCCGCGTTAAAAAGCTGTCGTGCCCGTGTCCGCCAGGAGCTTCAGAAAGCTGGGAACCTCGGCACAAGGGCAGCCGTAGGTCTCTACGGCCAAGGGGAAGAAACCGACGTAAGGTGCGCGGTTACGATAGTGGTAAATCTTCTTGTCTGCCTGCTCCCGGGCCATGTATCCTCGCCCCTTGCGTGTGTGCGGGTCCCGGGTGCTGATGGGATCCGTGACAGTGACGTCACAGATCCAGACGGCACCAGAGTCTCTGTCGCGTATAGCAAGGTCGGCCTTATGACCGTCCACCGGGCTGTAGATAGTGGTCTCCTTGGTGACGATGAACTCGGCATCCCGCGCCATGCGGATGCACTTGTTGCGAAGTGCATTGTGGGTATCTGTCTGGCCATGGCCCGTGCCGCAGCGGAGGAGGTGATTGGGCAGCCGAGGGTCAAGGATCTCAGTCTCGTCCGCGCAGTTGCAGTGGCGTGGGGCTGGGAAAGGTAGGCCGAGACGGAAGGCGAGAGCGATGGCGAAGTGCGGTGGACCGAGTCGGAGAGAGGGGAAGAGGGGGATGGCATGGATCCAATCCCCTGCCCCGTAACCCGCCAGGGAGAAGAGTCGTTGTGTGTGGCCGGAGCTGGGGTTCAGGTCCATCCCGCGGGACGCTGCCACCTGGTCCGCGTATCGTGCGGCTTGGACCTCGAGAGAGAGCCGATGCTAGAGTGGAGATCCAGATGGTTCCTGGCGTTCGGAGCGCAGGAGCTCCAGTGCCCGGGTCGGCAGGGCCGCCTCACACCCCGCCAGCCATGAATGGAGATGGTTGGGGCTGGAGAAGGGGGGGGTGAGGGGGCGCAGTGCGGACGCCAGGGGCCCATCGGTCGCTGCTGGCAGAGCGGCGAGGAGGTGCTGTGACTGGGTGACACTGGTTATAAAAGCTGCAGGGCCTTCGATGGGGGGGTCGGTGAGGCCCAGCCCGCCGAGCGAGGGCGGAAGGGAGGCCTGGGCCCAAATGCGCACGCGTTCGGTTTCCGCGCGAGGAGGTTGGAGGTTACACGCGCGGAGAAGGGTGTGAAATAACCCTCGTCCCCACTCGGACCACTCGGTCTGCGGGAGGAGGTCCAGGGGCATGGTGCAGGTCAGGTAACTGACCCGTCGCGAGATGCATCGCGTGAGGAGGAGGGACGCCGTTTGGGGGTCCATGGAGGCGATGGTGGTGAGAGGCTCGGCCAGCGAGGCCAGCTGGGACCGCAGGAAACTCGCGGAACCCCCCGCTGTCCCCACAAACCTCCCCAGCACCCGTAGCCCCTCGTTGTGGAAAGGGACGTCTTGGGGGAAGGACGTCGGGTGGGGGAGGTGTGGATGACCAGGCCCCACACTTCGAGGGGTTGTGAGTGAGGCCAATGGCCCCCATGGCGCCAATGAAGTGATGGAAGGCAGCTGTGCAGGCGGTGGGTTCGCCCACGAACGTCACATCGTCCGCGTAGGCGAGGCATAGGACGTCGGGGTGGGTGGAAGCCGTGGATTGAAGCGCGGGGTGGATGGCCGCCGCGAAGAGCAACGGGCCCATTGGGTCCCCTTGGCGGACTCCCCGTGCGCGCTTGAGTGGGGGGCTGCCGAACCCCTCGTCGAGGTAAAGTAGCGAGGGAATACCATACGAAAACTGGATGAATAGTAGTAGCGGGCGCAGGGGCGAGTTGCTGATGGCGGTAATAATCGCCCCGCACTCAACGCTATTAAAGGCGTTAGTGAGATCCACTTGGACGACCAAGGACCCGGAGCGTGCGGAGGTGAACGCCCGTGTGGCGTGGATGATACAGTGACGGAAAAAACTGTCCGGATGTTTGGCATTAATTAGGTTTTTTAGGCTTTTTGACCACGGTACATAAAGTCTTAATGTTTAATGGTGGTACGCTTTTGGAGGGGCACATAGTGGATGTGTTCACAGCACTTACGTCCATAGTAGTACACTGCATCTAACTTAGTGCCAAAAGTTATACAAATGGGTCATCCGGACAGTTTTTTCCCGGAACAAAGCGTAAACTTCCGACTGCTGCACCGTGATGACATACGCTTTGTCCCGGGAAAAATCTGTCCGGATGACCCCTTTGTATAACTTTTGGCACTAAGTTACAGTGGCGGATTAAATTGTCCACATGTTTTGCCTTTTTTGGCATTTTTATGAGTGCAGAGGCGTATACATTAAGCCTTAATGTACGGTGTGCATTAACGCTGAGAAGTTCAGTTAGAGCAGTCACTCCAGTGTTCAAACACCAAAGTAGTACCACACATGGTCCTTAAACTCCTAAGCATAGCATGGGAGAACATGTGGACAATTTGTACCGGAAAATGGTATCACACTAGATTCTAGGAAAACTAGTACCTAGTCCAGCGTCCCTTTGCCCGAATCACTGCCTTGATCCTCCTCGGCAGGCTGTCGATCAGGTTTGCACACACCTCCGGCGGTATCTTGTCCCATTCCTCCTGCACCCTCTCCCACAGCTCCAGCATTCCCCTTGGCGGCTTTTCGTACTTCCCCAGCTGCCTTTTCAAGTATGCCCACAGGTGCTCAATTGGGTTAAGGTCCGGGGAGCACGACGGCCATTCCAGCACCGCGTACTCCTGCTCCCCAAGCCAGTCTTGGACCAGACGACACCTGTGCTTGGGATCATTGTCGTGCTGGAAAATGACCTCTGAGGGGGAAAGCTTGAAAAAATCGATGGTCTGTTTGAGCTCATCTTGCAAGATGCTGCGATACAGCGGCCCATCCATCCTGCCATCTATCTTGCACATGAACCCCGCCCCCTCATACGTCATGCAACCCCACACCATCACAGAACCGCCCCCATGCTTAACTGTCTGTTGGACTTGGTGGCTCCGAAGGCTGGTGCCCTCGCGAATCCAGGCGTACGCACGTCCGTCGGAGCAGTAGCGGTTAATCTTCGTCTCGTCAGACCAAATCACCCGCTTCCAGTCCTCCAGCGTCCAGTCGGCATGCGCCCGCGCGAAGTCGAGACGATCGCGGATGTTTTTCGGTGAGAGCCTGGGTTTCTTGGGCTGATGCACGGCGATCAGCCCCGCGGATCGTAAAGAGTTGCGGACCGTCTTCGAGTCTACGGCGAGATCGTGCTTCTCCAACAACATCTTGGCCGCGTCTGAAGAGCTTTTCGCCTCGCCGCTAGTAATCGCACGTATAACTCCGCGCTGGAGACGGGTTGTGATTAAGCGGGGGCGGCCGGCCGAAGGCATCGTAGGTCGCACTTCCTCGCGACTAGTCTCCTCAGCGAGTTTCATACCGTAATCGTGCACGGTGCTCTTGCCTATGCCAAGAAGTTTCCCTATTTTCCTAGTCGAATGCCCCGCACGCAACATGCTTCTGATCCTCGCGCGCTTCTTCTCATTTAACGGCTTCATAGCGATGCGGTCGTAGGCTCGCTTCCGGACTAACAACTAAGCTAGGAACTGGTGCGCGTGACGATGTACACACTGAGCGACGGGGGAAAATAGATCTACTCTTCCGCTCGGTAGGAAATGTCCACATCGACAGTCGAGTAGTAAATTTCAACCCCACTTTCCGTTAGTGTCACAATCGCGCCAAGCAAGAAACGGATGAAGCAGAACTCAAAAACCGAGTAACAGAATGGAAAAAAACGGGTGTTACTATTTTCGAAACATGTGTTGCATAACGATACGTTTCAAAGTGTTAAACATCCGGGCAATTTAATCCGCCACTGTAGATGCAGTGTACTACTATGGACGTAAGTGCTGTGAACACATCCACTATGTGCCCCTCCAAAAGCGTACCACCATTAAACATTAAGACTTTATGTACCGTGGTCGAAAAGCCTAAAAAACCTAATTAATGCCAAACATCCAGACAGTTTTTTCCGTCACTGTAGCTTCCCCGCCGCTCCGGATTGCAACGCCGAACTGAAGAGGCAGGAAGAATTCTTGCGCGGGCTGGGTGATCGAGATGAGGGCGGATTTGGCGGCGAGGCGATGGAGGCACTCACCTATAGCTATGGGGCGAGAGCCCCCATCAGGCTTGCGAAGGGCTAGGAGGCGTGAAGCTATTAGCAGCAGGCTGACCTCCTAGGGCAGGTTACCAGCGAAGAGCAGCTGCACGATGTCATGCAGGTGCCTAGCGACAGTTGGATTGGTGAGCGAGGCGTCGCGAAGGTGCTCGAAGGTCATCCCCGAAGGGCCTGCTCCCACCCCATTTTCGCTTCGCGAAAGTAGGCGTACGAAATCGGAGAAGTCGAGTGTGGGTGGGTTGACGTCGTCCAAGGAGGGCCATGTAAGGTCCTCGATCAACGGCTGCGGGTGTTTGGACTTCAGTGAGTCGAGGACGTCTGGGGTTGACTCGCTAACTGGAGTAGACTGGAGCGCCAGCAGGGCACGGCGAAGGCTGCCTCGTCGCACCAGCCCCTCGGCTCGGGAGATTTTTCCGATGTCGTCGCGGACATGTCGTGGGGGTGCTGGCAGTGCGACAGCTGCTGCAGCGGACTGATAAAGGGCATCCCACTGGCCCGCGAGGAACTGCTGCAGGCGCTTCTTCATCGCCGGCCAGTCCAGTCGTTTGGGCGAGGACATGCGAAGTGTTAGGCGAGGGAGGAAGAGTAACAAACGCCAGCCCCCAATTGAAGTTGGATTTTTCGCGAGAAAAAGGAGGGGCGTCAGCAGTGCCAGCGCGAACAGCTGACGAATAGAGGGGGGTAGTCGCCGCGAAAGAGGGGGCTGGCGTCTGTCGCACAGCACCGTGATATCCCAGATGGTTATTTGGGCAAGTCGTGAAGCATCGCTGGCCAGCTCCTCCGGGGATAGTTGCATGGCTGCATGGGAGGGAACGTCCAACGGTGTCCGGGCATTTGGTGCTCCCACCTGTTCAGGGCCCCTAGATCTGGGAGAGGGGTTTCGGATCCCACTCCCCGTTCGTCTTGGTGCCCTTTCCCCCAGTGCCTCGCTGGACTCGTCGGTGGTAGATTCTTGGTGCGATTCCTGGATATCTGTACTATCTTGTCTTTCTTCCTCGTCAGTTGCTCCCCTAAGTCCCATCTCCCTTAAAGCCCGATTCGCTGCCTGCAGGAAACCGTTCAGCGGGCCGCCGTCACGAGCCAAGTCGCCTGTCCGTCCACGCCCACGCCCGCGCCCATAGCTTCCTCGGACCCTAGTGCCGCCATCCGCGCCCCTGCCGCGCCCCCCTGTCGCTCTAGCTGTCTCTCGCCGTCCGGTCCGTCGCGCGGAGGAGGCCGTGCGGGGCGGTTGGGCCTGCGATGAACCCCCCCTGGAGACGGAGGGTGAGGAGCGTCCCCACCGCGAGCGCTCCTACGATTTGGAGAGCACTGGGGAGAGTGTCCTCCGCCGAGATCGGCCGAGCTCCCCGCCGCGGTCAGACCACGATTGGGAGAGGGGGCTCCTTGCCCCATCGGCAAGTCGTCACCAGACCCCCGAGCGAATGTCGCGGCGGTCTGGGAGCGGCCACGAGACTCCACGGCGGCGCGAGCAGAAGACCGATGCGCGCGCGGGGCGTGGCCTGCAGAGTGCGGCGCCGCAGCAGCACCGCCCGCAGCAACAGCCGCAGCCCGACCCCCCGCGCCAAGGGACACCCCAGCACGCGGCCCCGGCGATGCCCATACTGCACCACCGGACGCCGCAGGGACAGCGCGGGCAGACCGGCCCGCGCCGCGGGTGGAGAGCCGGCGGAGGGAATGGTCGGGGTTCGGCTGCGGAGAGGCGGCTGGGTCGCGCCGCAGCGACCTTGGAGAGCCTATTCCGGTCGGTTGCCCCGGCTCAGCCCCTGCTCGCGGGTCCTCCACCGCAATATCCGCCGGCGCAAGTGCAGCCTCCGTATTCCGCACCGCAGCAAGTGCCCCTTCAACTCCTTCCGCCGCACGTGTCCACGGCGCAGCAGCCACCGCCATGCCAGCAGCACCCTCCGACGCCTCCTCTGCCTGTCCCTCAGCACCAGGCCCTACAGCCACCCCACTTCCGTTTCGCGGCGAACACACCCGCTGCACCAGCGGGTGTGCCGACCGTGGGGACACTGCCAAGTTGGCAGCCACCAATGTTGGAGACCTCGGCGGTGGGCTGGTATGAGGGCCAGCGGCCGCCGACGGCCCCGATGTCCTTCGACGCACGTGCTCCTGCGCCGTTTGTTCCCCCCCGTCGAGCAATGGCCTCGCCGACTGGAGTTGAGGGGGGGGCAGAAGCAGCGGAGACGGGGGGGGCGGAGTCCTCTGGTGAGGGCTCTCCGTGTCGGGGGTCGGAGCAGCGCCGCCCAGGCGGATTGCGGATGCCGCCGAGGGTGCAGGTGGAACGGTTGCGGGGGCGGGAGCGCCTTGTGGAGATGGCGGTCCCAATCGCCACGCTTCGTCAGCTCTGGCACGCGCGGCGGGCGATGGGGATCGCTGTGGGGATGCTGACGGACTCGCACTCAGTGCTACGGAGCTTAGCGAGCCCGTGCAGGATGCCTCATGATCCTCTTCACCGATGTGCGATGGCTGCAGCTGATCTCGCCGTCGTGTCGACGCGAGTGCAGCCTGCGCCCGCCCGGGGAACAATGTTGGACCCCCAACTGCTCGCCGTGATGCGTGCAGTATCGGCGAGCGTAGACTCGGCTGCAGCTGTAGACATCGTTGGCGGAGCCGTGTCAGCACTCCAGCTCCTGGTGGGCTATGTGACGGCGCTGCTGGAGGAAGCAGGGGCGGACCAACTCGCGTGACCGGCTCCCTCCGTACGTACGTGCGCGTGGGAGACGAGGTCACCAACGCGAGTGCCTCGGTACGACGGATTAGGCTCTCCATGTCACGGGTGCTTGAAGTTGGGCTTGTTGCTTGTTGGCCCCTTCGCTCAGTGGATGTTGTAACTTCGTGTTGTCGAAACTATGGTGAGATAATTGCCGCCCCTAACACGCGGCCGCAGGCCGCGCCGCGAGCGTCGGCGGCCGAAGGCCGCCGGCGCGAGCCGCCACCAAGGGAAGGAGAAAAAGAAGAAATCAAACGAAAAACAGAGAACTGAGGAGCCTGAGGGCTCTAAATACTAAGGGACATAGGCTCTCTCTCTCTCTCGCTCTCTCTCTCTCCTCTCTCTCCTGCCACCAAGGGAAGGAGAAAAAGAAGAAATCAAACAAAAAATAGAGAACTGAGGAGCAAGAGGGCTCTAAATACTAAGGGACATAGGCTCTCTCTCTCTCTCTCGCTCTCTCTCTCTCCTCTCTCTCCCGCCACCAAGGGAAGGAGAAAAAGAAGAAATCAAACGAAAAACTGTTTCTCTCTCTCTCTCTTCCTCCCTCTCTCCCTCTCTCACACCCTGTCCCCCTCCCCCCGTCTCCACATGTCTCCCTCCCCCCTCCGTCCGCCCATGCCCGTCGGCAGTGTGGTGCGCTCACCCGCAGGTTGATGACTTCCTTCTTCAGATCGGCGGCGCTCATGCCGTCCACGTCCTCGAAAGGCGCTGCTCCGAGGCATGCACCGCGCAGTGGGGAGGGCAGAAACAGGCGGGAGAGGCGGGAGAGGCGGGAGAGGTGGGAGAGGTGGGAGAGGTGGAGCAATGGAGGCAGGTATAGGAAAGTGAAAAAGAGGGCGGGTGTAGGAAAGTGAAAAGGAAGGCAGGTATAGGACAGTGAAAAGGAAGGCAGGTATAGGACAGTGAAAAGGAAGGCAGGTATAGGACAGTGAAAAGGAAGGCAGGTATAGGACAGTGAAAAGGAGGGCAGGTATAGGACAGTGAAAAGGAAGGCAGGTATAGGACAGTGAAAAGGAAGACAGGTATAGGACAGTGAAAAGGAAGGCAGGTATAGGACAGTGAAAAGGAGGGCAGGTATAGGACAGTGAAAAGGAGGGCAGGTATAGGACAGTGAACGACGGACAGTGGATCACTCCCCCAGTCCTCAAACCACCGCGCCACCTTAGTACCACGTGTTATGCGTACCTAATATGTTGCACCCACCTTTGCATTCAATGGCAAGGACCGTTCGAGAAAACAAGGGGAGGGTGGTGAGTGTGTGAGGAGGGTGGAGAAGGAGGGGGGGGGGGGGGCAGGGGATGGGGGAGGGAAGAGAGTGGCCGCAGAAGGGGGCCGAGACGGTTCAACGGAGAGATGCTTGAAGGGAAAGTTGGAGATGGAGAAAGAGAAGGAAGGAAGGAAAACGTGGTGGAATGGGGAGAGGGGAGAAGAACGATTGCGGTGTGGAAAGGTGGGGACACGAAGCAGAGCAGCAGAGGTGGAATGGCAAGCGAGGGGGGAGCGGGGGAGGGAGGCGGTGGGAGGCGGTGGGAGGCGGTGGGAGGCGGTGGGGGGTGGTGGGAGGTGGTGGAAGCAGAACAAGAACGGGTGAAGCGAGGCCAAGGAAGGGCACGGAGGCGGCGCCGAGAGGAGAAGCCTCGCTGACAGAGAGAGCAGCAGGCAACGCGCAGCAGACGGACGACTTAGCAGCAGCAAGACGACCCTAAGGCAGAGAGAGCAAGTGCAAGAGAGATAGAGCTGAGAAACAGAGAAAACAGAGTATCAGAGTAACAGCAGGTCATTCCCTCCCTCATGCCACACCCGATACGCCTCCCGTCACCCCTTCCTTGACCCCTCGGCCCTCACCAGGGGCGGTGCCGTTAGGGTTGGTTATAGTCCCCGTGCCCGTCAGTCGCACGAGCCTATCCTGGCACTTGTTCAGGTCCGCCAGCCCGCCCCCCTCCCGCCGCATGCGCTCCAGGTCGATCCGGCACAGCTGTAGCTCCGCCGCGTCGCGCACCAACCTGGCGAGACGCGCGGATCGGATAGGGGACGCATGGGGTTACGTGCGCGTGGAATCAGGTGCGGTTCGGATAGGTGGGAGCAATTCAGGAGGAGATTAAGGGAAGGACACGCGAGGCGGGAAATCGAAGCGGCGCGACCAGGCGCCGGCGAAAGTCTGGGCTTCTACGAGACATGCCGCTAGCACTCACGGAGTTGCGAGAAAAATTCGAGTTATACGTCATCTTAATGTCGAGTTCTACAATGCCTAGGGTTCGGGAGAGGGAATGGGATGTCTCCGTGCTGGTACGAGGGCTGCGGGAAATGTCAGCGGATGCGACGACAGCATGCGACGACATGCGACACAGAAAAGCAGCACAGGAGGTTTCGCGCGGACGCGCGGACCCGCACGCGTGGTGGAACGAGGAGAGGAGAGGACTTGTCACCTGTCATGGCCCCAAGGCAGTATGGCGCTGGGCGATTGTGACGTGGATCGCGAGAAGAGGTAGATAAGCATGAGCAGCGCGAGCGCCACTACGCCCACGAGCGCCTTGCCTATGTTGGTAGTGGGTAGCCGTAATTGCTTCAGTTTCTCCCGGATAATGCGCTGGTTGATCCCGTCAGGGAAGCGCGATGTTAGGAGGTTCGGCCTCGCAGCCATCGTGAATCGCGCGAAGCGGACGGGGGGACCTTAAGAATGTCCTTGTCGTGTGTTACCGCGAAGCAGGAACAATCTCGCGGATTGAAATTAAGCTTCTACTCATCCCTCGTTTCCGCTGAAAAACGTCGCAGGCAGCGCATCAAACCGAGTTTGGTAGGGATCGATAGGACAGGCAAATATGGGAGACCTGACTCCCTAGGAACGGAAAACGGTAGGAAATGGCTCCTATTCCATAAACGGATGTCTGTGGCTTGGTAGAGGTCAACTGCTGGAAACTTGAAGGGTGGGGTCCGAGAAACATGGCACAGCAGCAACACCTGACTGGATTTCGGCGGTGATTGTGGCGCATGTCCTACGCCCCAAGCCCAACGGCGCTCGCTTGTTTTACATTGAGGATGTAGGTGCACTTCGGTTTTTTTTATTTTTATTTTATTTTTTTTGTACCCGTGTTTAGGTCCTCCAGTCCAGTGTGTACCATTGTTTTCGCCAGGCTTATCTACAGTACAGTGTTAAAGGAAGCCGTCCACTGTACGCAAGGGCAGCTTTGATTTCATTTAGCTTATCGCAGATCCTGTTCGAAATCGGCTGGTCATCAACATCAGGGCTGGTCGTCAACAACTACGTTCAAGGTGATAGTCGTCCTTCTTGTGGGACACCAGAGTCACAATTCACAACAAAACAGGGGTTCGTTCAGGCACCCTCCCCACATCTTCGTTCGTGGCCCAACGAATTGTCCGTTCAGGTCTAACCGAACCACTCACGCCAGGCCTGCCCCGGACCAAACAAGGGAGTGAGGTTCTCCCCCTGATGCCGGAAGCGGGCTTGGGGAGATTTCAGGCTCGGCTCGTCGTACTTCTCCTGCCCTGACCACAAGGTTGAGGCTGACGAAGCATACAGCACTTATCAAGTGATAAGGAGGGCTTCATTTCCCAGAATCCTAGCCTGTCAAACCTTGACACTTCAGCAAGGCTTTGGATGAGTGATGTTGATTACACGACACGATAGCTTGACAAAAATAGCAACTTTGTACAGTCCGTGGTTCGTGATTCATAGTGCTATTTACCTTCCGACATCGTTTTGGAAGCCCATGGAAAACCTTGTATAAAGAATAAATCTATCAGAATGGATAGAATATGGCTCTAAAAAACTTTACCCGAGTCATCATTTCAGCAATTCCGAAGGTACGCAATCTCTCTCTACACTTATTCGTGGGTGTACATTTCGATCATCAACAAGGACATCCTGACTACTAGGCGGGCGAGTTTGGGGCTTTCCGAACCGTTTTCTGTTTGTTCTCTCCGAACCACCGCCCAGCCACCCCTCTTGTTCCAAGAAGCTCGCTCCGTGGGGCAGAGCCGGACCTACATGACCAACTTGGGCCTGCTTTCCACAAGGACAGCGCCGCTCCTAGCGCGCCCGTCGATCAACTGGTTCGCGCGAACTGTTCCCCTGCGCTTCGCCTGGCGCGTGGGCGCTAATCGTCGTTCATCTCCTCTGCCCCTCCTGATTTCATCCTTCCGCCGCTGTCTCTCTTCCGTCAGCCCGACTGATGCCAAGCCAATCAGCTCAAGCCCCTCACCTTGATGGGCAGCGCAGGAGAGCGAGAGCCAATCAGAACAGCAGCTCTTGTCCCAAGGTGTGTGCGGGGAAAGGAGGAGAGACGAAGAGGGGGTCATATCGTACAGAGCAATGGTGCCCTGCTGACCGTGTGGTAGTCCCACCCTCACTCCCAGTCCCAAGGTGGAATTTGTCAGCTGATCGTCCCTCCCAATCCGATCCAACAATCTCCCAATTCCCATTTCTCGAGAGACATCCAGTTCGGTCCTCCAGCGACCTCGTCTGGTGCAGAAATGGAGGGGTCGTTCTCTCTCTTCGTCCTTCATGCTGTCGATTTTCCTCGGTTTCATCAGTTCACGACCAATTCCATATCCCAATCGTTTCCCCATTGTACTACTAGGCTGCTTGCCTCTGATTTGAAGCACTTGCGTTTCCGTGGCACTCGTCCGAGCATGAAAGTTCTGCCCGTCAACTGCGCGGAGCGCAATTCGCACAGACCGCGTTCACCGACGATTAAGCGCAGCGACCTAGGACGCTAACAGTTCTCCGCGACACGGTCAGGCCATGAAACCAGCAGAAGCAATGGCGCCCTCATCGGTCGTATCCACGAACCTAATCTCGAAGCCACCTCATCTGACAGTAGCTACATTCGACCTCGTAACTAGTACCAACCCCGAATCCTTCTTGTCACCGCCTCCCTTCCTGCTCCCGCCGAATGCGCGAATCGCCGCGTGCAAACGAGACAATCATCCCTTCTCCGTCCGATCCCTCGCCTCCGCTATCCGACCGTCCGCAGTGCTCCTCCACCTCCTCCTCCTCTGCCTCGCGTCGTTCTCCCTCCACGTCGCCGACACGAACCGAAGTCTCTCACGCCTCTTTTTCCATCTGCCTCACGAGGATTCGACTGAAAGTTCCCTCTCCGTTGCAGAGAATGCTCCCGCTTCCCCCGCCGATGTGACGAGGTCCTCTTCAATACTTAGAGAGCGCTTCCCTCCCAGCTTGACGAACACGAGTCGCAGATTGACGGACTCGCCGTCCATGGCCGTGAAAGCCGGCGCTCATTCCCGGGGGATTTTTCGCCACTTTTTTGTCCCCTCAATGATACCAGCAGAGCGCGAACAGCGGCGTCCGACGCGGTGGTTGCCGCACTCTTTTTGGCCCAGTCCCGTGCTTCCACGTGGACAAGCGGCGGGCCGCCCGGATTCCGTGTCGTCAGCAGAAGCGTCGCGCGGCAGCATCGTCGCGGCGCCGTCGGAAACAGAACCCCCCCTGCAAACGCCGCACCGCCGTAATGACCTCAGTGATCCGAGGCCAATGGTAGCAGCAGCCGTCCTGGGACCGAGTTTAGCAGCAGGCACGAACCCGGCCGCAACAGCGGCAGCAGCGTCAGGGTATGATCAGGATGCGGTGGTAAGGCAGCGCGGACATGACCGGCACGGCGGGCATAGCGAGGAGCATAGAGCGCCGCGGCGACGTGTGCTGTTCCAGCGGTATCATCCCTCGAGCGTGTCACCTGCTGTGGCCGCGGCTGTGACGGCGGCAGCTGCTGCGGATGCCGAGGCTGCTGCTGCAGTGGCAGCGGCGGTGGCGGGGGTGGGTCTGGAGGGTGGGGAGGGTGACGCGGCCAGGGAAGCTGCAGCAGCCGCAGCAGCCGAAGCCGACGAGCATGCTGACCGCGTGGATGCTGCTGCTGCGGCTCATGCTGCTACTGCTGCTGCTGCTGCTGCCATCACTGCCTCTGCTGGGGTACCTGCTGCGTCTGCTGAATTTACTGGGCCTGGAGAGGCTCTGATCGGAGGGGTTTCGCCGGACCATGAAGAGAACGACCGACCGCAAGGAGCAAATTCTGATGCCGGGTCAGTAGACGGAGGACGAGGAGTAAAAACATCTTCCCATTCGAAGAGTCTCGTTTCGGAGGCAACAGCCGCTTCCTACTCAAAACCCTCCCCATCCTCCACCTCCTCCACTTTCTCCTCTTCCTCCTCTTCCTCCTCTTCCTCTGTCTCCGATTCCTTCTCTCTCTCCATCTTCACAGCGCCAACCGCGCACATGCTCGCGCCAGGCATTCGCATAAACGAGACCCTACTGCGTCGCCCCATCCTTTCCTGGCTGCGCCTGCGCCCCACGCCGCAGGTTTACCTGCTTGGGAACCACCCGAGCCTGCACAACCTGGCTCGGCAGTTCCCGAACCACGTCCACGTGGACTCTCGTGTGGAGAGCTCGTTCGACGGTGTGCCGCTGTTTAGCTCCGTGGTTGCACGGGCAGAGGCCGTCAGTGCTGCTAGTCATGCGAGGCAACGAGAGGCATCAAAAGGGAAGGGAAGTATAGAGGAGCAGCAGGAGCAGCAGCAGGTGATTATGGTGGTGGATTCCCGTGTGATTCTATTGAATGATGTCATGGACTCCGCACGCGCCCTCATTAGACTATCTGTTGGTAGAGGAGCACAAGGGGAGGGAGCAGGAGGAGGAAGCGGGGAACGTGGGGGAATGAGGGACGAGGTATCTAGGGTCGGCCGGACAAGAGGGCGGGAGCTGCTGGAAGGAGAGGAGAGCGGAAGGGGAGGGAAGAGGTGGGTGAGGAGGAGGGAGGGTGTGAGGGAGGGGGACCGGACGGGTGGGATACATGGGCGACAGTTGCAAGAGGGGGAGTCTGTGGAGGAGAGCGGGATTTTTAGAGTTTTGGATTTTGATGAGGAGGACGACGAGGAGGTTAAGCTGTGGATGCAACACCAGCAGCAGCAGCAGCAGAAAGAGCAGCAACAAGAGCAGCCAGTGCAACAGCAGCAGCAGCAGCAAGAACAACAAGCTCGCTTGAGCCTTGGGAGCAGCAGCAGCAGGAGTGGCAGTGGTGGCAGCAGTGGCAGTGGCAGCAGCGGTAGCAAGCAGCAGTACAGGCCGCATAGACCACTCCCATACAGCTCCCTACTGCTACCAGGTATGAAGCACGATATAGCAGAATCAGGCGGGGGTTGGGTGGTCGTAGCAGCTCCCAGGCTCCTCCGCCGCCTCCCTTTCTCCTTCGACCATCTCCCGGACCACATCCAGCCACGGAAGCACCGAGCCGCACAGGGTCTCTCCGAGCCTGAGGTTCGGGAATTTGTGGTTCGGAACTCCGTGGTCGAGTCTGGTTCTGGAGAGCTGGCGCTTGTGATGTGGAACCAAGTAGCGGGAGGCGAAGTGCCTCGCAGGGGATTACTCAGGGACAGCCCCGGGGGCAGCAGCGGCAGCAGTGGAGGCAGTGACAGCAGTGGCAGCAGTGACAGCAGCGGCAGTGGAGACAGCAGTGGCAGTGGTGACAGCAGTGGCCACATTGGCAGTAATGAGAGACACTTGTTATCTGGCAATCTTCCTCTCTTGCCTGGGCCCATTCCGCCCTTTGTGTGCGGCAGGGGAGGCCACTGGCAGTGGCTGCTGCGGCAGCTGGTGGTGGGGCGGGGGCGGCGGAGAGTGGCAGTGGACGGCACAAGTGCAGTGACAGCAGCCATGGTGACGCACACTGGCGCGGCAGAGCACAGCGAGCAGAGACACAGACAGCAGTGGCTGAATGGAGGGTGTGAACGGCGTGTGTGGGCGGGAGGAGGAGGGGGGCCGTGGCACTGTGAGGTGAACAGACAGCTGGAGGGGAGAGAGGCGGAGCAGCAGAGGCGGATGTTGGATGAGGGGGCAATGGGGCTGCTGAGCGACCAAAGCGGCCGCAGGGGAGGTGGTGGCAGTGGGAGTGAGAGTGATGGCAACGTGGCGGGTTCAGAGGGGAAGGAAGTTCCCAGGTTCTCAGTGGCGGTTCCTTCTGTCATGGACCTGCCCTGGGCCATCATGCCGTGCCATCTCAGCCTGGGTGAGTTCCTTCCTCATGCACCACCGCGTTTTCCCCTCTATTCGGACTCTCAAGGAGCAACCATTGGGAAGAAACCAGGAGTGAGTGAGTGCGTGCACGACACATCCTCGCGCGCACGCCTACCTGTCTGCTTGTTGGCCCACATTCGCTGCCCCCATGTGCGCTCACCCTTGTGCTTCAGTCCCAACCAACCGCCAATCTTGTTTCGCCCAACCTCGCAGAGCAAGCATGATCCCACCCAATCTTCACCTCTCCGCATTCTCCTCACTTTCTTCTCTCTTCACTGCTATTGCCCGGCACGGCACAGCCACTGTGCCTCACCATCTCTCTTCTCCTCCACGCCTCTCTCCACTTCCTCCCAAGCGCCATTCTCCTCCCCCAACCATTCCCCCCTAATTCCTCCCTCCTCCTCACCCCCGTCCCACATCTTCCCGCCAGCGCACATGTCTGAGGGAGCACCACATACTCGGTTCAGCCATACGTGGCAGCAAGTCTGTACTGGCTAAACACTCACCCCTCCCTCCCTCCTCTCTCCCCCCCATCCCCCACCCCACCAGCGACCACGTCCGTGTGCCTCCTTCCCCGCGTGCGCCCCTCCTCCTGCCCGTGCGAGCTCGCGCCATATCACCGACGCACAGCATCCGACGCCATACCAGCTCCCCAGGACCCTGCATACGTCACATGCAGCCTCCCTTCCAGCCACGCCTTGCGGGCCGACCATGCCGCCGCTGCCTCGTCCAAGCACGGCAATTCCACTGGCCCAGCCCAGCCCAGCACTGGCAGCAGCGCTGCAGCTTCTGCAGCTGCCGCCTCTGCAGTTGGTGCGGGAGCTGTGGTAGCAGGGCAAGGGGAGGGGGGATCGGAAGGGGAGGATGGGGGGGGAGTGAGGGTGAGGGAAGGGCATTCGCTGCAGGCGCTGCTGCCGGTGGTGGTGGACAGAAACGGGCTGGTGGTGCTGGTGGCGGTGGCGGACCGCGACCAGGACATGCTGCTCAGCTTCGTGTGCATGTGAGTCAGCACCAGCCTGGCCTGGATGGCCACCAATGTGCCGTGGATGGCCAGCAGCCTGGCCTGGATGGCCACCAATGTGCCGTGGATGGCCAGCAGCATGGCCTGTCTGGCCACCAGTGTGCCGTGGATGGCCAGCAGAATGTCAGCTGTGAGATGCCATGGACAAGTGCGTGAATGTGGCCATGGGAACAGGAATGGGAACGGGAATAACGCTGCCCTCATGCCTAATCGCCAGCCAGGCAGCACAGTCACATCAATCTCCATCCTGCCTTGTTTACCCTCTCCCCCTCCCATTACCATCTCACCCTCCCTTCCCTCTTTCCCCCCACACCCGCCACCCCTCCCCCCCATGCCCATCCCCATGCCCATCCCCATCCCCATCCCCGTGCTCATGCCCATCCCCCAGGCTGCGGCGTCTCAACATCACCAACTTCGTCATTGCAGCAACCGACCTTCCGATCCTCTCCTTCGCATACCTCCACTCCCTCCCAGTCTTCCACATCCCCTCCACCAATACCACTTCCTCCTCCCCCCTCTCCTCCTCCTCCACTTCCACCTCGCAGCCCTGCACTTCCCTCTTATGCCGGCACCGCCACTCCATCCACGTGCGCACGCAAGCAGCACTAGCAATAGTCCGCCTAGGCTACCATGTAGCCTCCACCCTCATCGACACCGTCTGGTTCCATAACCCACTCCCGGACCTCCTCGCGTTCGGCCCCAATGCCGTGGCGGTGCAGAGCAGCGTGACGGACGAGGGGCAGCCGGCTAACAGTGCGGAGGGCACGAGCACCATGAGCACGGGGTTTTTCTTTGTGAGGGGGGAGGTGAAGTCTGCTGCTGCGCTGGCAGCCGTGGTGGCGCATGCTGGTGGGAGCAGGATGGCCGAGCACCTGAGCTTCTTCCGGGTGCTGTGTGGGGAGAATGGGCAACTGCTGGTGAGCATGCAGGCGTGCAAGTGTGCAGGCGTGCAAGCGTGCAGGCGTGCAAGCGTGCAGGCGTGCAAGCATGCAGGCGTGCAGGCGTGCAAGTGTGCAGGCGTGTAAGCATGCAGGCATGCAGGCGTGCAGGCGTGCGAGCATGCAGCTGTTTTGCTTCTGCTGCAGTGTCTTCCTTACTTCCCTGGATTCTACTGCATTCTCTGCCACTCCTTACATCCGCGTCCGTCCCTTCTCCTCTAGACTGAATGATTTACCGGCCACTCATTCCGACTAATCTCTTTCCCTCTCATTTTACTCTCCTCCCCTCCCATTCAATCTGCTTGTGTGCATGCTCTCGCATGCGTGCCTTCTTTTGGCCTCTCGCCCTCATCTCCACATGCCATGCTCCCACCCTTCCATTGTCCAACCATGCCTCATGGTAGTCCATTCCATCTCTCCTCCCCCCCCTGCTCCTCCTCCTCCCACCTCCCCCCTCGTCCCCTCGTCCCCAGCTGGGTTCGGATGCCTGCAGGTCAGCATCAGGGGTGGAGACACGGCTACTGAACCGCCGCCATTTCCCAACAGCAGCCATGTTTGGCCTGTGGGACTCGGCCAATGTGGGGCTGGCGTGTGGGCGCATCGGGTGCCGGGTACTCCCCAGCGACCACAAGCTAGGTCAGTGCTGCTCTCTGGCTTGGCTCTTTTGAAATGGGGTGCGTCTTTCAAAAGTCCAGGAGGTGTTTTGCTATACTTGAAAATGGGAGGCAGGCCAGCTGGTATGTATGCAATGTGTACATCCTCACGAAATGGAGAGTGCATGACAAGGAGGCGTTTGGGGTGTGTATGCACACGCACATTTGTGTGAATCTCCTAATTCCACACATCATTCAAAATTTAGTGTTTTCCCCTCCTTTCGCCCACACACCCTCTCGAGCACCTAGTTCTCAACCCTACCAGTTCTCCAGGACCCTTATTCTCCTGTCGTCTACATTCCTCTGTGCCCTGCAACAGCAGGTAAGGCCGAGAAACGCCGACGGCTGCAAGAAAGCGGGCTGTGGTTTGTAGATTCGGCAACAGGAACGTGTGTGTATGGATAACATTCGTCTTTGTCTCCTTGCAAGTGTTAAAATGCGTGATGTCCTCATGGCTTATGGTTCCTACAGCTAGTGAAGTGATTAGTTATTTCAAAGGTTGATAACCTTCGCTATATGTGTATTCTGGAACCTTACGCGGATTGCTTTACATTTCTACAACGCGAACGCAAGTGGCTTCCAGCGCAGAACTTTCATCAAGCGTGTCTGTGGGTATTATAAAGAGCCCCTGCCCGGCATTTCTTTAGCAGTCTTGTTGGTTCTGTAATGGCTACTTGACTAGTGCGCATTGACCTGCACAAGAGCCTGCTGCCTCGTAGTTCCTTGAGCAATGTGCCATCTAGCGCGTTACTCCTCGAAACGCCTTGTTACCCCCATGGCGATGTTCAGTTGCCTGCTCAGCCTCTACATTTTCTCAGTAGCTTTACGTCCAGCTACGGCATTTTACCTCCCGGGTATGTACCCTAAGACACACGCGCCTAACGACACTCTGAACGTCAACGTTAACTCGTTGACGTCTAACGAGACGGGCTTGACGTTTGGCTACTACAGCATGCCGTTCTGCCAGCCGGAGGAGGGGATCCGACGGCTTGACGAGAATTTCGGGGAGGTCTTAATTGGCGATCTGATCGAGAACTCGCCTTTTAAGTTCCGCACGCTGGTCACGCAGCGCGCCGTTAAGGCATGCGATGTGGGTCCGCTGAACGAATCCGACGTGGAGAATCTCAAGTCCAAGATCGACGGCTATTATCACGTCAATCTCCTCCTGGATAATCTCCCGGTTACCCTTTTCTCCCTGGAAGACAATCCCGGGGACATCCTCACCGGCATCCCCATCGGCTATTATCACAACGGCCAGTACTATGTCTACAATCACATACTTTTCAAGGTCTTGGTGCACGAGTACCACGAATCTCCCGCGGCACTTGCCGGAATGAGCATGGGGGATTCCGCGGTTGACGTCTTTCCCCAAGAAGGCGGCTACACAGAAGGGCCTTCTCCTAGCAACGCCACGGCGAACGCATTTGTCGTGGTGGGATTCGAATCCGCGGCTTGCAGTATCCGCCGCTCGGCAGATCCGGCCATCCCACGCTACTCCACGCTCGATCCGATCGACTGCTTCAAAGGCGATCCGCAGCCCATAGCTCCCGGGGAAACCCTAGTCTTCTCCTTCGACGTGCTCTGGGAGAAGAGCCCGATCCAGTGGGCGAGCCGCTGGGACGCGTACTTAAAGATGCGCGGCGACAAGGTGCACTGGTTCTCCATACTTAACTCCCTCGTCGTGATCACCTGTCTGGCGGCCGCGGTCTTCGTGATCCTTCTCCGATCCGTGCATCGAGACCTCGCGAGGATCAACCAGAGGGACAAGGAGGAGGCCCAGCAGCTCGCGGACGAAAGCGGGTGGAAGCTGCTGGTGGGGGATATTTTCCGGTCGCCGCCTCACCCCGAGGTGCTGTGCATTCTGGTGTCTAACGGGTCGCAGCTGCTGTGCATGGCGGTGGTTACCATCTTCTTCGCAGCGCTGGGGTTCATGTCTCCTGCGTCCAGGGGCGCTCTGCTCATGGGCATGGTCCTCTTCTACCTGCTTCTCAGCGTCGTCGCTGGTTACATCGCCGCCCGCATGTGGGTAACGCTCTCTGGCGTCAATGTTACCAGTGCCAGCGCCACCAACTGCAGCAACAGCAGCAGCGGAGGGGGCAGCGATGGTGGCAGCAGTCTTATCTCAGAGGAAGCAGCAGCAGCTAGGGTTATGGCGATTAAAGTGGCATGTTTCTTCCCTGGCACCTGTGCCGTGACTCTGCTAGTCATCAACCTGCTTCTCTGGGGCACAGCTAGCACAGGCGCCGTTCCTTTCTCCCTCTTCTCCTACCTATTCCTCCTCTGGTTCCTCATATCCGTCCCTCTCACCATCCTTGGTTGCAACCTCGGCTTGAAGGAGCCAAAATTCGCCTACCCAGTTCGAACAAATCAGATCCCAAGGGAGGTTCCTGAGCCGAATTATGTGGGCCAATTTGGGCTCCAGGGCTATGGGAGCTACACCCCCTGGATAATCATCCTAGCTGGAGGCATCCTTCCATTTGGCACACTGTACATCGAGCTTTATTTCATTTTGTCATCGATGTGGATGCAGCGGGTGTACTATGGGTTTGGATTTCTCTTCGTGGTTCTCATCCTGCTCATGCTGGTGTGTGCCGAAGTGGCAGTGGTCTTCACTTATCTCCAGCTCACCATGGAAGACTACCGCTGGTGGTGGCGCAGTTTATTTGCTTCAGGATCTGTGGCGTGTTATGTGTTCATCTACAGTGTTCTGTACCTTCTGGTGGACCTGCACCACATGCGCAGCCTGCTATCGGCCACTATTTTCCTCTGCTACTCCCTGCTTATGTCCCTTGCGATCTTCTTGGCTACTGGTGCTGTGGGGTTCTTTGCGTCTGCATATTTTGTGTACTATCTCTTCTCTTCGGTCAAGCTTGACTGAGAATGCTTATTTACACTCATTTCTGTGGATTCAATTAATTTTATAGCATGTTCTTGTCAACTTATACATATGCTGTATGTAGAAGTAATAGGCTAGCCTAGGTGTGTGCTTCTAGTGAGTACAACCCCAACAGGTACATGTTCTAGGTTTCTCACACTAGTCCACTCATTCTCTCTTTCTAACATGGTATCATGAGTAGGTTTGGTTCCTCTCGCCCGCCCACGCTTCCGCCCTAGGCCCTAGCCGCCCTCGTGACCCGTCCCTAGCTGGCCCCCTCCCCCCTGGCCGTCCCGTCCGCCCCTAGCCGGCCCCCTGGCCGTCGCGCCCGCCCCTAGCTGGCCCCCTGGCCGTCGCGTCCGCCCCTAGCCGGCCCCCTGGCAGTCGCGTCCGCCCCTAGCCGGCCCCCTGGCCGTCGCGCCCGCCCTTAGCTGCCCCCCCTGGCCGTCGCTCCTGCCCTTAGCTGCCCCCCTGGCCGTCGCGTCCAACCCTAGCCAGCCCCCTGGCCTTCGCGCCCGCCCTTAGCTGGCCCCCTGGCCGTCGCGCCCGCCCTTAGCTGGGCCCGTGGCCGTCGTGTCCGCCCCTAGCCGGCCCCGTGGCCGTCGCGCCCGCCCCTAGCTGGCCCCCTGGCCATCGCGTCCGCCCCTAGCCGACCCCCTGGCTGTCGCGTCCGCCCATAGCCGGCCCCCTGGTCGTCGCGCTCGCCCTTAGCTGCCCCCCTGGCCGTCGCGTCCGCCCCTAGCCGCCCCCCTGGCCGTCGCGTCCGCCCCTAGCCGGCCCCCTGGCCGTCGCGTCCGCCCCTAGCCGGCCCCCTGGCCGTCGCGTCCGCCCCTAGCCGGCCCCCTGGCCGTCGCGCCCGCCCCTAGCTGGCCCCCTTGTCGTTGCGTCCGCCCCTAGCCGGCCCTCTGGCCGTTCGCGCGCGCTCCTAGCCGGCCCCCTGGCCGTTCGCGCCCGCTCCTAGCCGGCCCCTCCTAGCGCCCGCCTGGCCCCCTCTACCGCCCGCCCGGCCCCTCCACAGCGCCCGCCCGGCCCCTACTAGCGCCCGCCCGGCCTGTTACGCCCGCCCGTCCCACACCGCCCGCCCGGCCCCACCCAGCGCCTGCCCGGCTCCTGCGGCCCGTAGCTCCCAGTGCCTGCCCGGCTCCTGCGGCTCCGTGTCGTCTTCTCGGCACGGTTCCTCCGGTCTCCGGCCTCGTGTCTTCTGCTTTCCAGCGCTGGAGCGTCCTGCAGACGTCCCCCTGGAGCTGTGCTGCTATGTCCCTGTGCCGCTGTGTCATGTGGAGCTGTGCCGCTGTATCCCTGTGTCGCTGACCCTGCACGATGGCTGACTTTGTACTCCGCCTGGACGCTGAGGGCCATGCGGTTGACTTCGCCGCCTGGCTGTCCGATCTCCGCCGTCAACTCACAGGTCAGCGCCAGGATGGGCACTCCTTGGTTCTCCATACTGATGGCTTGCTCCCCCACCCCCCTGCACCTGCTCCCCTCCCTGCTGACCCCACCTCTGCTGAGCGTGAGACTTTCTCTGCTGTTGCACTTGCCTGTGCCGTCTGGGACTCTCGCGATGCAGTTGCTCAAGTCGCTATCAGTCACGCCCTCCCTGTGTCTGAGCGTTCGCGTTTCGCTACAGTTGATACAGCCAAGGCTTAGAAGCTGTTGTTGCTCACTATTCCACGCCTGGCTCCGCTACTGCAGGCCGCCTGCTCTTCCCTATGCTTTTCCCAGACCTTGCTTCCTTCCCTACTGTTGCTAACCTTCCCACTCACCTGCGTGCCCTAGAGTCTCGTTACCACACTGCTAGCACTGCTGCCCAGCTCGCTGTGCTCCCTCCCCCCTTCTGCATGACCCTCTACTTTATCGCCATGCGCCTGCCTGACCGCCTTGCTAGTGCACGCGACCACATCCTTAGCCAGCACCCGGGTGATCTCACCCAGCCAGCCTTTGTCACCGCCCTGACCGAGATCGAGACTCGCCAGCGCACTATCGCTCAGTCGAGCGGTGCGCCGGCAGTCTTTATCTTTCACGGCTGTGCCCCCTCCCACTGCACGTTTACTGACGTTTCAGCTGCGGTCGCCACTGCGACCCCTCTGAACGAGACTGCAGCTGCGGTACACCCGCAGAAGCGCTCGCGCCGTGCCGGTCGTGGCCGCCAGAGAGGGCGTGGTGGTGGAGCTGGTTACAGTAGTGGTGGTACCGGGGACAGTGGTTCTACTGAGGGGACTGCCTCCGCAAGTCAGGAGCAGCAGCCATCGCCCCAGCAGGAGCAGCCGCAGCAGTCGCAGTCGTCGCAGCAGCTGTCCCAGCCCCAGCCGTGGGCTCCCCTCACCCCAGGTTGGCCCGGCACCTCCGTAGGTGGTGGCAGTGGTGGCAGCCCGCGTAGCTTGGCGTCTACCGACAGCTCCGTTGGTGTGACCTGCCAGTACCAGCTTCAGACCGGGCCTCTCCGCGGCACTCTGTGCTGCCGCCCGCACCCGGCTGCCCGCTGTTTCCGCCGCCTCGACGATCTCTTTCGTCGTCGCTTTGACCCGGCCCTGGACCTCCCCGACTGGGACAGCCTGCTTCGCCAAGGCGTGCCGATCTTTGATTTAGACATGGATCAGATAGGTGCTGCTTTGCATGCCTTGTATGCTGACGCTTCTAGAGTTGCTGGATCTTATTACCATGTGTACTCTAGTTTAGGCGTAGCACCCTTGTGTAGCTTAGCCTCCCCTGCTGCGTCAGGCGTAGGACTACCTAGTTTGCCTAGCCTAGTTTCTGCACTGGCTCCGTTCCCGGCCTCCGCTACTGCCTCGCTGTCCTTCACTCTCGAGTCCCTCGGGCTCCCTTATAGGCCTCCACGTTCCCTCGTTCTCCAGGAACCTGGTTGGTGTAGGCCGTCTTCAGGACCTCGGCGTCACCACTACGTTCCCTGGGCAAGAGTGGTTCGCTGTCTGTACCGAGGCAGTCTCAGGTTCCCCCCTTGCGACGTTCCCCCGGGACCCGGTGTCAGGTCTGTTTACCCTCGACACCGCTTCCCCTCCGGTCGGTGCGTCCTCCCAGGTCGCTGCAGCTTGCTCGTGTCGGTCCCTCACACACCCGTCCCTTCTGTGGCACCACCGCTTAGGTCACCCTGCTCTCCCGCACCTGCGTCACATGTCTCAGCACGGTCTTGTCTTAGGCCTCCCCGAGTCGCTCCCCATACTTCCCCCCTCGACTGCGCCACCCTGCACGCCTTGCGTCAAGGGCTGGCTCCGCCGTGCCCCTCACTCCTCCTCGCTTCGCCCTGCTACTGCTCCCCTTCAGACCCTGCACCTGGACGTTTGGGGCCCAGCCCCCGACCCCGGACCGCGCGGTGAGCGCTACTTTCTTGTGCTCGTCGACGATTACATGCGCTACACCACGGTGTTTCCCCTGGAGCGGAAGGCCGACGTGCCCGACGTTCTTCTCCCGTGGGTTGTGGCTGCGCATCTTCACCGCGGTCTCCCCGTGTTGTGTCTCCACTCTGACCGTGGCGGCAAGCTCGCCTCGGGTCGGCTTGGACAGTTCTGTCGTGCGGAGGGCATCACCCAGTCGTACACCTTGCCGGACTCGCCACAACAGAATGGGGTTGCTGAGCGCCGCATCAGCTTGGTCATGGAGGTTGCTCGTACCTTCATGATTCATGCCGATGCCCCCCATTTTCTGTGGCCGTTCGCTGTTCGCTACGCTGCTCACCAGCTTAACCCGCGGCAACGCTCCCAGCGGCCGCGGGTTTCGCCGACCCTCCTTTGGACCGGGTCCCCCGGTGACGCGTCTGCGTTCCACATCTGGGGCTGCCTTGCTCACGTTCGTGCCTCTGGCACGGACAAGCTCACTGCCCGCACTGTCCTGTGTGTCTTCCTCGGTTTCCCCCTGGACTCGTCTGACAGGCTGTTCTACCACCCGCAGTCCCACCGCTTCCTCCACTCTTGTGATGTCACCTTTGACGAGTCAATCTCCTTCTACCGTCACTTCCCTCACCGAGGTCTCCCGGTTCCCCCCCCCTTGTTCCTGGCTCCCTCTCTCCCGGTAGCCCCTGCTCCCCTCCCGCCTCGACCTGCCCCGTCTGGTGTCTCCCATGTCACTCCCCTCCCATCGGTTGTCCCCGTTGAGGAGTCTGCTGACTCTGGTGGTCCCCCCGGCCCGTCCTTGCCGCGTCCCCCTTCCTCGGTGTCTCCATCTCTGCTGTCGCAGCCGCCGCCGTCGCAGCCGCCGCCGCCGCTGCCGCTCTTTGCCCCTGGGGGTGCTGGCGTTGAGGAGGGTGTTCGTCCTGCGGCCCCTGGCGTGGTCTGTCCCGACGGGCCTAGGGGTGCCGCCGGTGCTGGAGGGGGTTCTCGCTCTGGGGGTGTTGGTTCTGGGGGTGCTGCTGTTGCGTGTTCTCCCAACGGTCCTCGTGCCACTGCCGGTCCGCGGGTCGAGCACCAGCCGCCGCAGCCATCGCCGCCGGTCTCATCTCTTCACGTGCTCGGCCTTCCCTCCCCCGACCACTCGCCGGTGTCTCCCCCACCACCTTCTCACCTTCCTGTCTCCGGCCCGTCTTCCTCCTCGTTCCCCTTTTGTGTCCCCTCTGCTGTCTCCTGACCCTACACCTCCGTCCCACATTTGGTCTCGCCGTCCCTCCAGTGCTCGTCCCGTCTCTCCTGTCCTGCGCTCCCACCCTATGTTGCTCCGTTCCCACTCGTCTCGTCCTCCCCTCCTCCCCTCGCCTCCTCCCTCGTCGCTTGTTGTTGCACCTCCCCCGCTCTCTGACTACCTCCGTGCCCCTCGTCCCCTTGTCCCTCGGGTTCTTGCCTCTCTTGTTACAGACCCGTCTTTTCCTGTCTCGCGCCTTGACGCGCTTGTCGCAGCTGTCGCTGACTTCGCCTCTACCCGCCGCCTTGACTACGCTACCGCTCTGGTCTCTGACCCTGCGTGTCCTCCGTCCGTCGAGGGTGCACGTGCCCTTGGCAGTGACGTTCTACAGGACTAGCAATACGAGCTTGCTTTCCTTTCTGAGGCCGCTCCCCATCTCTGCTCCATGCTGTTAGTCCTTGAGGGTGACCCAGACGCCTTCGACATCCCGACCCCTCGCACTTACGCTGAGGCCACCTCGGGACCTTGGGCCTCTCAGTGGATAGCTGCCATGGAGCAGGAGATGGCATCTTGGAGGTCCACCGGCACTTACGTCGACGCAGTTCCCCCGCCTGGGGTGAACGTAGTCGATGGTCGGTGGCTCTTCAAGGTGAAGCGCCCCCCTGGAGAGCCGCCTGTCTTCAAGGCGCGCTACGTGGCCAGAGATTTCAGTCAGCGAGAGGGGGTTGACTTCTTCCAGACCTTCGCCCCGACCCCGAAGATGACCACTCTTCGGGCGCTGCTACACGTAGCAGCACAGCACGACTACGAGCTTCACTCCCTCGACCTCTCCACTGCCTTTCTTCAGGGCAGCCTACACGAGCAGGTCTACCTGCGCCGACCACAGGGCTTCACTGGTACCTTCCCCTCTGGGACCCAGTGGCTTCTTAGGCGCCCGGTCTACGACCTGCGCCAGGCTCCCCACGAGTGGCACGACATGCTGCGTGCCACGCTAGCAGACCTGCAGTTTTTTCCGTCCTCTGCTGACCCCTCGTTGTTTGTGCGTTCCGGCCAGACTCCATTCTACATCCTTGTCTACGTAGATGACCTGGTGTTCGCTACTGCTGACAGGGACGCACTGGCCTCCATGAAGGCCGAGCTGCTGAAGAGACACACCTACACTGACCTTGGAGAGCTGCGTCGTTATCTTGGTCTGCAGATCTCTAGGGACAGAGCAGCACGCACCATCACTCTAACGCAGCCACACTTGGTGCGTCAGGTCCTTCAGAGGTTCGGTCTTCAGTTCTCCTTTGCACAGCCCACACCTCTACCTGTAAACCATGGGCTCTCCACTCCCATTCCTGAGGAGCTAGTAGAGCCCAGCGGACCCTACGCAGAGCTGGTGGGTTGCCCTCATGTACCTGATGACTTGCACTTGCCCAGATCTCCGCATCCTAGCTCACTTTGTGGCCACTGGCAGACACCGACCTCAGCACTGGTCGGCCGCTAAGAGGGTTTTGCGATATCTAGCAAGTACATCAGGCATAGGGTTAGTGCTAGGAGGACGCAGGCCGGTGGTCCTCAGTGGACTCACAGACGCTTCTTGGGCAAACGACTCTGAGACACTCAGGTCGTCGCAAGGCTACTGTTTTAGCCTTGGTTCGGGTGCTATCTCTTGGAGATCCACTCGCTCGTCGTCTGTTGCTCAGTCCAACTGTGAGGCTGAGATCTACGCTGGTGCCATGGCGGCACAGGAGCTCCGCTGGCTGACCTTCTTGCTCACAGACTTAGGTGAGCGGCCTAGCTCTGCCTCGGTCCTGTACGCTGACAACAGGGCCATGATTCTCCTGTGTCAGGAGCCTCGGCTTGAGGGCAGAGCGAAGCATATCCAGCTGCGGTACTTCCTCCTGCGCGAGCTACAGCAGCGTCGCCAGGCCCGCGTAGTTCACTTGGCCTCAGGTGCCAACAGAGCTGATATCTTTACTAAGGCGCTTGCGCCTAAAGATCATCAGCGGCACTGTGTACAGCTTGGTCTTGTTCCTGTAGCCACTCCCCTGTTAGGACCCTGATTGTGTACTCTCTATTATATATACCTGTCTGACTCGCCTTGTGGCCTTACCTCCAGTTGCTGGACTAGTAGTGCCGCCCTGGCTTGCTTTTGTCTTGCTTGTACTCTTGCTGACTGGTCTCAGGACCCCTACCTCAGTGGTTGGACTAGTAGTGCCACCCTGAGATGTGTGCTTCTTGCTTAGCAACACGTTCCTGTTAAATTATACATTGTGTTATATAATTGGTAGGCTTGGTAAATTACCAAACTCTACTGTAGAGGGTACAACTCCCTCCTGGTATGCCTCCCTCTTCTTAGTCCCACCCATCTTTTCTCTCGTAACTTTCCCCTAGCTAAACCTCACGCCATTTCCATGGCTTCCTAGCTAGCTACCTTAGGTTAACTTGGTTTCAGAGGAGGCCCCTTTCGCTCTGGCCTTCTCCTCACGCATCCGCAGCGTACCCCCCCCCCCCCCCCCCCACCCCCGTCAAGCCGCACCGGCGACGTCATGCCGCGCCGGCCCGTCACTCTACCCCGGCCCCATCTCGCCTCGCCGGCCCCGCCACTCCGCGCCGGCCCCGTCCCTCCGTGCTGGCCCCGTCACGCCGCGCTGGCCCCGTCACCCCGCGCTGGCCCCGTCACGCCGTGCTGGCGCTGTTGCGTCGCCGTGTCTCAGTGTCGCCGTCCCGCCATGCCGCCGTGCCGCCGCGCCGCCGTGCCGCCGCGCCGCCGTGCCGTCGTGCTGCCGTGGTGGCTTCGCCACGCCAGCGCACGGACAGCTGCGGCCAGCGCTCTGTCCTAGGCTCCAGTTGTAACGCCCTCACGCCAGTAAGCGTCGCGCCAGCCATGGTTCCTCGCTGAATATTCGCCCTCTCCCGCCAGTAAGCGCCACGCCACCCATGGCGCATCGCTGAAGATTCACCCCCCGCTTCCCCTGCGTCTCCTCTTCCTCCTGCCGCAGCTGTTGTCTTCTACCCGGTCTTCGCCTCGCCATGCCACACCGCCGAGAGCCTTCAGCCATGGCCGTTGCCCACGCTGCCTCTTGCCAGGGGGTTGCAATCTTTTCTTCCTCGAGTAACTCTCGCAGGTAAAGTCCTTCCTTGGTCGCAGTGCAGAGGGCGATATATTCTGCTTCAGCCGAAGATAGTGCGATTAGTTCCTGTTTGCTCGACTGCCAGGAGATAGTCCCGATAGGCTCTAGTCGGTAGATGTAGCCCGTCCTTGAGCGTCGATTTTCCCTGTCTCCCGCGTGGTCGGCGTCGACGTATCCGGGTAGTTGTACGAACGATGTCATTGCTTTACTGTAGGTAAGTCCGGTCGTCGGCGTAGAGACGAAGTAGAGTAGTGCCCGATTTAGTTCCTCGAGATCTTCTTGTCCCGGCTGCTTCAGATGTGTCGCCAGTTGGCTCGCGCTGTAAGATAGGTCTGGTCGGCAAGTTACTGCTGCGAATAGTAGGCAGCCGAGCTTCTGCTGATACTCCTGGATTTGCTTCGCGGGGAGTTTTGCGGAGGTGTCGTTGTTGTTCCCGTAGCGGTAGGGAGTCGTGAATGTAGTCGGCGTTAGTCCGAATTTCTTCGCGACAACGCCTGCGTACTTTCTAGCGTGTAGGTAGAACGCCGAGTTGTCTTCGACGACGTTCAGACCCAGGTACTGGGTCACGGTGTCAGACACCGTGATTGTCAAGTCACTTCTCACCTCCCCTTCGAACCAGGTGGCGATGTCTGACGAGG
Source organism: Closterium sp. NIES-67 (assembly GCA_027943415.1). Classification (NCBI taxonomy): domain Eukaryota; kingdom Viridiplantae; phylum Streptophyta; class Zygnematophyceae; order Desmidiales; family Closteriaceae; genus Closterium; species Closterium sp. NIES-67. Next base: position 77,813 of record BQMB01000801.1, read on the forward strand.
CGGCCGTGAAGATGCTGCTGCCACAACCGCGGAGCTTGCTTGATCACGTAGAGGGATTTTATCAGCTGGCATACTTTTGTGGGGTCGTCGATGAATTCGTGGGGCTGCTCGACGAAGATCTCGGCATCCACAGGTGCGTACAGGAAAGCATTTGCGACGTCGATCTGGCGCAGTGGTAGTTTCTTCGTGGCCGCGACGGCGAGTAGAATGCGCAAGGAGGAGTCGATCTGGGGCGAATGTTTCTGTGTAGTCGGTTCCATATCGTTGATCAAATCCTCGTACCACCCAGCGAGCCTTGAATCGTTCGATGGAGCCGTCCGCATTAGTCTTGATGCGGTACACCCACTTTCCCGAGAGTATGTTCTTCCCGTTGATGTTTGTTGCAGGTACCAGCTTCCATGTATTTCGGTCTTGCAGAGCTTTCAGTTCCTTTTCCATTGCCTCCTTCCATTTCGCCTTATGTTTCCCCCCTCAGAGCCTGAGACAGAGTCGTTGGCTCGCACGGAGACGGCGATGGCGGTTGCTGGACGGAGACCCATAATCCAAGTATCTGCAGGCCCGTGGGTGTGTGTCGAGGGGAATTTTCATTCCCGGAATAGGCTGCTTCGTCACCATCTTCTGGATCAGGTAAGAAATTTGGTCCGATGCGTTCTGAGACATTCGTGTCGACTGGTTGAGGTGTAACGTAACCTTGGTCAGCGAAGTGGTAATAGGTGTCGAAATTGTTACTATCGAGAGGATTGTCGTTGTCGAGTGGAACAGGTACAGAGCAGAAAGGGAGTGGTCCGGCAGCTTCCGAAGCTCCGGGTGCGTCTTCTTTTGCTGCGTCAGCCTCGGCAGCACGGTCGGCGAAGGACCAAAGGCCCTTGAAGCCATTCGCGGGGTCTTCTATGTTGTCAATGTTGTCCAGGTAATACTGGAGCATCAGTCGCTCGTAGAAGATCATATCACGTGAGGCCACGGTGTTTTTGTCTTGTATGTCGAGAAGTTTCCATGCTTGGAAATGTTTTGCGATGCCGAGGTGTAGTCCCCATCGTGCTAGTTGAGAGAATCGTCCTGCTCGTGCTGTGTGGGGTCTGTACTGTACCATGCAGCCGAAGACTCGAAGTAATTTTGTGCTGCCCTGTTTTCCCGTCCACATCAGGTGCGGTGATGCGTTGTTGGGAAGTGATGACAAGGACAACAAATTGTGCAGGTGAACTGCATGGGTCATCGCGTCAGGCCAAAGCGTGTTGGGCAGTCTCATCCCCACGAGCAGCTTCCGTATCGTCGTCTGCAAGGTCCGGTTCATTCTTTCGGCGACCCCCTGTTGCTGGTGAGCATAGGGTAGAGACACCAGGCGTCTGATTCCTCTCTCCGCCAAGTAGTTCTTGAAGCATTGTGACTGGTATTCCAGTGCCCCGTCTGTCGTCGCGTGGCATATTTAAGATGTCGCTATAAACCCTTTCTATTGGTGCGTATCTAGGTGCACTTGGATTGTGATGCGACGGAAAGGGTTGGTGTGGAAGATCGGCTTCAGGACATGTGAAGCATCGGGCGCGGGGTCGTCGAAGTTCTTGCCCGCTCGTTGTGAGGAGAGCGTCTTTTTCTAATACTCCAGCTTGGATTGTTTGTAGTACTGTACTGTTTGCAGGGTGACCGAGACGTTGGTGCCAGATGTCGTCGGGAGCGCGGTGGCCGGGGGAGCGCTGATACAAGCTGGTGTTGGAGAAGAACGCGGCGACTGTTGCGGGACTGCGGCAAACTCCTCGGGCGTTTGGAATGAGTTGGTCTGCTTCGGTTGGTGGCCCTTGGTCTGCTGGTGAGACACTTGCTGGTACGTGTCTTTCTTGTCGGATAGCTGCTAACGCTCGGGTCCTTTCTGCTCCAGGTATTGTGTTGGAGTGCCAGAATCCATCGGGGGTGAAGTCAGGGTCAAGATCCGGTGGATGCGTCCAGGCGGCGAACGACACGACCCCGTCGCTGTCGGCAGTACCGCGGTCGGGGACGAAATCCAACACGAAGACACCCAATTTCAGAAGAGCGCGACCGATGAAGAGACCGCCCTTCCCGTGGTAAAGGCAAAATTTTTTGGCGTCCGAGTCGCATTCTAGGTGAATTCCCTTCGCCATTAGCTGGCTGACACTTAGTAAATTGTATCCCAAATTGTTGACGATGAGAACTTTGTTGAGTTGCAGTATAACGTTTGTCTCCATGGACTGCAACTGAACCACTCCTTGTCTGTTTATTTTCAGGTTCTCGTTGTTGGCGATGGTGATGATGACATCGCGGTTGAGGCGTCGCTCTCGCTGCACGAAGCGCCCGGAAGAACACATGTGTTGGCCGCAGCAGCTATCCAAGAACCAGGTGTTTCGCCCGGTGGGTTCGGCGTTGGTGACTGCAGCGTATGTCGGGTTGTCCTGAAGACCTTGTGAGCGCGGCGGCGGCAGTTCTTCTTCCTCTGGAGCGTATGTGGGTGGTGATCCTGGTGCGCAGTTGTCGATGCGTACCATGCAATTGATGATGTTTGGTGTGCCTTGTGCAGATACGGAGGAACGCATCGGTGGACTTTCTTGAGTGGAAGCAACTTGTGGGTTTCTTGGACGATAAGCTCCTGGGGCGTGTGCAGCTGACTTTGGAGTGTCAAGATGTTTGACAGTTGTGGCAGAACGGTGGCACAATGGTGAGTCCTCTGGTGTCGTGTTGGTCTTGCTTGCCGCGTCGATTGTAGTTGTTGTCGTTTCTTTGTTGAGTATAGAAGACTAACGGTTGCTGCTTGTTTCGTGGTTGCCTTTCTTCAAACAGGTCCATCTCTTGTTGTTCAGCATGAAGCTCAGCACAGAGGTGCATCTCCGAAATTCTTCCATGGGCGCGAAGAAGCGAGCGGGTGGTTCTCCATTCAAGCCCGAGCCCAGCGAGGACAAGTGTCACGAAGCTTTCTTCAGTGATTGTACCTCCGCACCGAAGCAAGCGGTCGCGGAGTGTCTGGCAGCGACTCATATACTGCATCGCCTTTTCCCCGGTCTTCATCTCTATTGTTGTCAGCTGCTGCATGAGTCTGCTTTGTGTCACGTTGTCGTTTGCTTTATAGAGACACTTGAGATGATGCCACGCGAGTTCCGCGGAGTTTCCATAGCTTCGATACGTTCTGATGCTTTGCTGTTCTTGTGGTGACAGGTTCCGCAGGAGAACTGTGTACGCCAGCCGCGACTGATAAGTAAATATTTCTTGCTCCTTTGCAGTGCCATTGCTTGGAAATGGCAGGGACCCGTTGAAGTATCCCAAGAGGTGCGCAGCCTCCATCAGCAGCTCGAACTCAAAGCTCCAGGTAAAGAAGTCGTGTCCGTTGAACGGTGAGGATGTCTGCAGTTTGATCACGTGTGAAAACTGCGCCTGGAGACTCAGTATCTCGTTTGGTGTCTGTTGTGATGCAGCTGCTATTGGTTGGGCACGGGGCGGCATGAACTCGAACGTCCCCGGTGAAGAGTGATAAGGCGCAAAGGTAGGCGCTTGATTGTGTCGCCCGAACGATGAGTTGTCGAGACTCATTGGCGCTAATCCCATGTTTCCTTCGTTGCTCTGTGTTGAATGCGCAGGTGTCCTTGTCTGCTGCTGTTGGTCGAAGTGCGACATGAAGCTGAAGAACCTTTCCATAAGGTTGGGGTCCACGCTTGAAGAGGGTGATGGAGTCACCATTTCTGGTGTTCTTCCTGTTGTTTCTTGAGCAGCGCCGGTCTCGGTCTGCAGTCCTGAAGTGTGCAGTCCAGAGCTGCCGGGTTGAGTGTCTTGGGCACTGGGTAAGCCCGTAGAAATCTTCTTGCCCTTGTTGTCCATGACTTTGTAATTCAATGAAGTCGTTGGTGTGCTAACTGTAGAAAGAGCGTAGTTGCTGGGAGTTTGGTCTCTGACTAGCTCTCATACCATGTTGGGCTGATAAAAAGGCCTTAGGATCTTTCAGAGACTAAGTCCCAGTTGAAAAAGGAGACTTGAGTAGTGCAGCGGAAGTTGAGTGGTTGAACCCTTGTACTAGTATGTGAGAACAAGTGATTAATTAGAAGAACAAGCATACAGCAATATATAGAAAGTAGGAAAGTAAAGCAGTTGTAGAATACAGTTGAAAGAGCGGTTATCGAGTCGCACAGTGACTCGATTGTCGCTTCGGTTACCAACCTAGATTACCAACCTAGATTACCAACCTCCGGTTGCGACTCTTCGAGTCCTCCCTGTTACAGTAAGAACTGAATGATTGAGTAGAAGTGGAAACCTAGAACAAATACTAGTTGGTTGTACTCACTAAAAGCATACCTCAGTCTAACGTATAACTTCTACATAGCTAATATGTATAAATTGACACACCAACTAGGCTAGACAAGGGGTGAAGCTAAACAAGAAGCAAACAGCTCAGGGTGGCACTACTAGTCCAACCACTGAGGCAGGGGTCTGGAGACCAGTCAGCAAGAATACAAACAAAACTAAAGCAAGCCAGGGCGGCACTAATAGTCCAGCCACTGGAGGTAAGGCCACAAGGCCAGTCTCACAGGCATATATAACAAAGAGTACACAATCAGGATCCTAACAGGTGAGTAGCTACAGGAACAAGACCAAGCTGTACACAGTGCCGCTGATGATCTTTAGGCGCAAGCGCCTTAGTAAAGATATCAGCTGTGTTCGCACCTGAGGACAAGTGAACTGCGCGGGCCTGGCGGTGCTGCTGTAGCTCGCGCAGGAGGAAGTACCACAGCTGGATATGCTTCGCTCTGCCCTCAAGCCGAGGCTCCTGACACAGGAGTATCATGGCCATGTTGTCAGCGTACAGGACCGGGGCAGAGCTAGGCCGCTCACCTAATCAGTGAGCAAGAAGGTCAGCCAGCGGAGCTCCTTTACCGCCATGGCACCAGCGTAGATCTCAGCCTTACAGCTAGCCTGAGCCACAGACGACGAGCGAGTGGATCTCCAAAAGATTGCACCCGAACCAAGGCTAAAACAGTAGAACTGCGACGACCTGAGCGTCTCAGAGTCGTCTGCCCAAGAAGCGTCTGTGTGCCCAGTAAGGACCACTGGCTTGCGTCCTCCTAGCACTAACCCCATGCAGAGGAGAACTGAAAACCGAACCTCTGAAGGACCTGACGCACCAAGTATGACTGTGTCAGAGTGATGGTGCATGCTGCTCTGTCCCTAGAGATCTGCAGACCAAGATAGCGACGCAGCTCTCCAAGGTCAGTGCAGGTGTGTCTCTTCACAAGCTCGGCCTTCACAGAGGCCAGTGCGTCCCTGTCAGCAGTAGCGAAGACCAGATCGTCTACGTAGACAAGGATGTAGAACGGAGTCTGGCTGGAACGCACAAACAGCGAGGGGTCAGCAGAGGACGGAAAGAACTGCAGGTCTGCTAACGTGGCCTGCACCGTGTCGTGCCACTCGCGAGGAGCCTGACGCAGGCCATAGACTGGGCGCCTGAGAAGCCACTGGGTCCTAGGGGGGAAGGTACAAGTGAAGCCCTGTGGTCGGCGCAGGTAGACCTGCTCGTGTAGGCTGCCCTGAAGAAAGGCAGTAGAGAAGTCGAGGGAGTGAAGCTCGTACTCGCGCTGTGCTGCTACGTGTACCAGCGCCCGAAGAGTGGTCATCTTCGGGGTCGGGGCGAAGGTCTGGAAGAAGTCAACCCCCTCTCGCTGACTGAAACCTCTGGCCACGTAGCGCGCCTTGAAGACGGGCGACTCTCCAGAGGGGCGCTTCACCTTGAAGAGCCACCGACCATCGACTACGTTCACCCCAGGCGGGGGAACTGCGTCGACGTAAGTGCCGGTGGACCTCCAAGATGCCATCTCCTGCTCCATGGCAGCTATCCACTGAGAGGCCCAAGGTCCCGAGGTGGCCTCAGCGTAGGTGCGAGGGGTCGGGATGTCGAAGCCGTCTGGGTCACCCTCAGGGACTAACAGCATGGAGCAGAGATGGGGAGCAGCCTCGGAAACGAAAGCAAGCTCGTACTCCTTGTCCTCTAGGACGTCACTGCCAAGGGCAGGAGCACCCCCGACGGACGGAGGACGGGCAGGGTCAGAGACCAGAGCGGTAGCGTAGTCAAGGCGGCGGTGTAGGGTCAGGGGACAGTGAAGGGGACACAGGAGGGGAACGAGGAGGAAGACGGGCCGGAGACGAGTCCGGCGGCGGGAACACATGACCGTAGACAGGAAGGTCAGCAGGCGGTTGGGGAGACACCGGCGCGCGGTCCGGGAACGGAAGGCCGAGCAGGCGGATAGCGGAGACCGGCTGCAACGGCTGCTGCGACAGCTGGGCCGGAACCCTCGGACAGGCAGAGGCACGACAACCGTCGGCGGAACCCTCAACAGCAGCACCCCCAGTACCAACACCCCTAGAGCAAGAACCCCCTCCAACTCCAGCGGCACCCCCGGGAGCTGGAGAACGAACACCCTCCTCAACGCCAGCACCCCAAGAGGCCAACGACGGTAGGGAAGGCTGCAAGGTCTGGGAACAGCATCAGGAAGAGCAAGCGGCCAGCAGAAGCAGACGCGGGTGTAGAATAGCGAGCAATAACAGCCTCTAAGTAAGCTTTGGTCGTCTCAACAGTAGCAAATCGCGAGCGCTCAGACACAGGGAGGGCGTGACTAATAGCAACCTGAGCTACTGCATCGCAGGAGTCCCAGACCGCACAGGCAAGCGCAGCAGTAGAGAAGACCTCACGGTCATCGGATGAGGGATCAGCAGGGAGGGGAGCAGGGGCAGGGGGGCGGGGGAGCAAGCCATCGATATGAATAACCAAAGAGTGGCCATCCCGGGGCTGACCTGTAAGGTGGTGGCGGAGATCGGAGAGCCAGGCGGCGAAGTCAACCGCATGGCCCTCGGCGTCCAGTCGGAGCACGAAGTCAGCCATCGTGCAGGGTCAGCGGCACAGCTCCACAGGAATACAGCGACGCAGGGACACGGCGGCAGCACTCTCCAGCACGGCGGCCGCGAGGCGCCCCAGCACTGGCGAGCAGAGTAGACGGAGCCCGAGGTGGCACGGCAGGACGAGCAGGCACGAAGATGGGCCGGGCGGGCAGTGGGAGAGGCCAGGCAGACGCGGCGGGGCCAGGCAGGCGCGGAGGGGCCAGGCAGGCGCGGCAGGGCCAGGCAGGCGCGGCGGGGCCAAGCAGGCGCGGCGGGGCCAGGGAGGCGCGGCGGGGCCAGGCAGGCGCGGCGGGGCCAGGCAGGCGCGGAGGGGCCAGGCAGGTGCGGCGGGGCCAGGTAGGCGCGGAGGGGCCAGCCAGGCGAGGCAGGGCCAGGCAGGCGCGGCGGGGCCAGGCAGGCGCGGCGGGGCCAGGCAGGCGCGGCAGGGCCAGGCAGGCACGGAGGGGCCAGGCAGGCGCGGCGGGGCCAGGCAGGCGCGGCGCGGCCAGGCAGGCGCAGCAGGGCCAGGCAGGCGCGGAGGGGCCAGGCAGGTGCGACGGGGCCAGGCAGGGCGCGATGGGGCCAGGCGGGCGCGCAGGGCTAGGAGGCGTGACGGGGCCCAGGAGGGGCACGACGGGGCTAGGAGGTGCGACGGGGCCCAGGAGGGGCGCGACGGGGCTAGGAGGCGCGACGGGGCCCAGGAGGGGCGCGACGAGGCTAGAAGGCGCTACGGGGCCCAGGAGGGGCACGACGGGGCTAGGAGGCGCGCCGGGGCCCAGGAGCGGCCCGACGGGGCCTAGGAGGGGCGCGACGGGGCCCAGTAGGGGCGCGACGGGGCTAGGAGGCGCGACGGGGCCCCAGGGGGGGGGGGGGGGGGAGGGGGGGCGCAGCGGGGCCTAGCTTGGGTACGGACGGAAGCGGTAGGTGGGGGATTCTAACCTACGCGTGATACCATGTTAAGGTAAGAACTGAATGATTGACTAGAAGTGGAAACCTAGAACAAATACTAGTTGGTTGTACTCACTAGAAGCATACCTCAGTCTAGCCTATAACTTCTACATAGCTAATATGTATAAGTTGGCACTTTCGTGTTCTTTGTCCATCCTCTCGTGTAACCTCCGTTGACTCGCGTACCCGTTACGATCTTCCTCAAGTGTGGTGTTACACTTCAGAAACGCTTAAGTCCTCGAGATATTTCCAACAATTGTGTTATATAATTAGTAGGCTTGGTAGGTTACCGAACTCTACTGTAGAGGGTACAACTCCCCCTTTGTATGCCTCTCTCTTCCTAGTCCCACCCTCTTTTCTCTCGTAACTTTCCCCTAGCTAAACCTCACGCCATTTCCATGGCTTCCTAGCTAGCTACCTTTGCTTAACAGTTCCTGGCTTGGCACCGCCTATCCTAACGTAATGCATACTTGCTATCTTTTCATTTTACTTCATGAATACTATACGTTATGGTTGAATAGTTTGCTTGACGCACTGGTGGCGCAGCTGTTAACGGTTAATGCGAACCAAGGCATAAACTGCGGCATATATCTCGGCCAATCAGTGGCCGTCAAATTCCTTGGACCGCATCTTCTTTCAGTCCCCTGTGATCCGCCGGTAACTAGGCTGTGAATTGTTGCAACTGAAACCCTAATGACGAAAGCTGATTGGGCTGCTGCTCATGGCTGACGGTGTCCACTCCACATGGCCATCGTGCCAGCTCACTGTTCAATTCGCTAAGCCAAGTCGAGGGCATGCCTCCGTGTCAAGTACCAGTTCTGTTCTGACACGAGTTCCACGTGGAAGCAAATATTTGGCAAGCGCTAACTGTAACTGACACGTCATGCACGCTTGCAGAAAGAGTCTCATGGCAGGTCCCATCTTCCTTGCCACGTAGTTAGTAGGTACGATTGTCCCCCTCACACGATTTCGTGGCCCACGCAGCGCCGGAAGTAGGTGGACTTTTCTTCTGCTGACGTAAGCGCAGCGGTCTTTGAGGAGCGCCTCGATCGCGTTCTCCGACGGCCGAAATTACACGCAATCTCGACTCTCCTCCTCCCAGGCCCTGTCCCTCTCTCACTCCCACTCATCCCCACCCCCACTCCCTAATCGTCGCACGCGGTTCGACGGTTCGCCGCCTGATGTGTTTGTTCTCGCCGGTTTGCCCCCTTCAACTCAACACCCACCCATCGCATGCGATGATGCGACCATCTGCGACAGCAGCAAATCGTAATCCGCCCTCGCATTCGCCGTCGCACCCTTGCCGCCCCGGTCACCTCGCTATGTCCACTTCTCCCTCCTACCTCACTCACTCGCTCGCTCGCACCCCCTTCCCTAACCGAACATCTCACCTCACCACCACCACTACCACCACCAACAGCAGCTCACTGCTGCCGCTTCCCAGTGCCTTGCTTGCGAAGCAATGCAGGTCACACACACCATGACTCACGACGACGACGAGTGCCTGCAGAGAACTGGGCCGTTACGTCAGTCACGGCGCTCCTTCCTGCCCAGGGCAGGGACCCCCCCCAAGCGTTAGCGCAGGCGGAGCGGATCCACCACGCAACACCATACAGCCCTCCCCTTCCCGTGCGGTGCTCTCGTATTTTAGCCTCCACACAGGCCGATCGATGGCCAGTCGTGCAAGCTCCTGAAAGACCGCTGCATCCAATGGTGCGCCTACTTTACCCGCATTGGAAAGGTTTTACGATCACGACTTGCAGTGATAGCGCTTAGGAGAAGCTGGCCTAGACTCCTGTAGGCGGTAATCAATTGCTCGTTCCCCTATTTGTCCTTACCGAGTCGAACTGCAGGTGTCGATTCCACTCGTTGATCCCACTTGCCGGCTAGGTTCCAGTATAGGCGACTAAATACATCCCTAGAGTTGGAAACGCGCGCCGCTGTCTTAGCATTGGAAACAAAGAGAGAGCTGGTTAATAGCTAACGGAAGCAACACCGCGATCGCCATGAGTTGCAGCAGCACGTGCAACATCGCCCACCACGTGGCGGCGCTCCATTGCGCCGACACGGAGGCCACTGCCGTCTCGTCCGCATCCGCTTCCGCTTCCGCTTCGGGGTGGCATGCTGCCGTCGATCCCCACCCCCACTCCCACCCCCATTCCCATCCCCATCCCCTCCCGCGCATCTGCTCCGTCGCGAGTTGTCGGAGCGCCGCCAACGTAGCAATGTCAGACCCAGCAGCAGCTATGGCCGACGCCATCGCACCGCCATTCTCGCCGTGCGCGCAAGCCGCGGGGAAGCTGCTGGCCCCTCCGTCCCTCTCCTCCCCCCTCTCCGCTTCCCTTTCGGCCGCTCTCCCCATGTCGCTCTCTACTCCCTCCCTCGCTGCGCCATCCTCGCCTGCTCTCCCCGCGCCGTGTCTCTCGACCTCCCCGTCCGCGCCGCTTCTCGATCGCGTACCGACAGCCTTGACCAGGTAATTACCTGCTTCAGTCGACGCTTCAGGGTGTTCTTGGCCTTGATGAACCTTTCTTCATCTCCCCGGGCTTGCTGCTGTTCCTTGGTGTGTAATTAAGCGCCCAAGTGTCCGCGGGTTAACTCCCATACCTCTTGTCCGCAGCAACTCTCGGAATATAACTATCCCGGCACCTCACGTGATGATCGATAATCTACATCTTACCTATTAACGTTTCTCCCAATTCCCCCCCTCCCCCCACCTTTTCCCCCCGAACCCCACACTACCACCACCCGTCCTCCCCCCCCCACACGCAATTCGACGTGTTGTCCTGTCAGCCTCCCTGAATTTCCGCCGCTATTCGCGGAACCACCGCTGCCGTCATTGTCCCCCCCGTCACCGCCGTCGCCGCGAGCGGAGCCGCTTCAAGCGCCGCAACCGCCGGCGCAATTGCCGGTGAACCCGAAGCAACTGAGCGTGAAAAGCGGCAAGAGCGCCAAGAGCTGGTCCGCGGCAGTGACGATCGGCGTGGGATCGAGCCTGGGTGTGGCAGCCATGGCGGGGGTGCGCTTCGCAGGCTACGGCAGCGCGCAACCGTCGTCGCTCTTCGACCTCTTCTCTTCCCTCGGCGTTCCGCTCGATATAAGGATGCTCGAGGCCTGCGCGCTCTCCCTCTGGCACCTCTCCGCCGCTCTCTCCCTCCCCCTCCCTCTCCCCATCCCCATCCTCTCCTCTTCCTCTCCCTCTCTCGATCTCTCCCTCAACCTCCTCCTACTCCTCTTGCTCACCGCGCTCTGCGCCGCCGGCGCCGCGCTGCTGCTTCCCCCGTCCGCGCAGTCATCTTCTTCCTCCGCCACTAGCGCTCCGCACGGGGAAAGGCGGAGTGCGCGCAGAGCATGTGGCGAAAGGATCGGCGGCGGTGGTTGCGGAGGCGAAGCAGTACTGAGGGGCAGCAGCAGCGAGGTCAGCGCAGCAGCAGAAGCGGTGGAAACAGCAGTACAGTTGGCGGGAAGAGGAGCGGAGGGGGCGTCAGCAGCAGAGATCGGTGGAGCCTGGAGGGCAGCAGCGGTGGGCGCGGGGGGGAGTAGCGACGGAGCGGGGTGGTGGTGGGGTAGTGGCTGGTGGTGGTGGCGAGTTACCGTTGACGCCACGGCTGGCGCTGGGGAGAAGGGGGAGGCGCAATTACACGAGGGATCGGGTGGAGGCGGCGCAGCAGCAGCAGCAGCAGCAGTGACAGAGGCAGCAACGAGGGTGACGAGGGTTCTTGGCAACTTGAGTATTGAGTGAGTCACAACTCGCACATCCCTTGGCCTTGGCAGCATTCTCGGTGTAAGGTCCTGTACGGTCGTGTACGGCCGTGTACGTTCTTATCCCTCTCTCAGTGCATAACCCTTGGGACTGTATCACGTTGCATGGCGCTGCATTCGATTCCCCCGACTAATCTCTTACCGTCGCCACTCTCTGAACCCCAAACCCAACCCCACTCCCGTTTCCTCCCCCGTTTCCCCCCCGTTTCCCCCCCGGTTCCCCCCCCCCCGTTCCTCGTTCCCCCCGTCCTCTCCAGGGTCCCCGAGACCTTCTTTCTATCCGCGCCCCGCCAGCCTTCCCCCTCGGCCGCGTCGCCCCGCGTGTCGTCGCCCTTCTTCACAGCGCACTCCCTGTCGCTGTCGCCTCGGGCCGCCTTGCTCTCCCCGCTTGCCACGTGTGCAGCAAGTGATGCCGCCGCTGCCGCTTCCGCTGCTGCTGCTTCTCCTGGTGCTGCAGATGACGAAGCGGCTAGTGCATCAGCAGCGTCAGCAGCGGCAGCAGCAGCAGCGGCCTTTATGGAGAGTGACAGTGGCGAGGTGAACTCGGGGGACCTGGCGGACCTGATACTGCACCTAGACTGGTCGTACGACGACGGGCTGGGCCGCTGGGACAGCATCATAGACCGCGCCAACGACGACGTGCAGTACCAGGCGTGGCGCCGCGACCCCAAGGTACAAAGCCTGCTGCTGCTGATGATGATGAAGATGACGACGTGCAGTACCAGGTTCTTTTTTTTTAGGCTCCTGGGAAAAAGGTACAACATGCTGCTGCTGTTTATTATTTGGAAGAGGCCACACCCCTCCCTCCCTCCCTCACCCCCCCTTCTCTCACTCACTCTCACTCACTCTCTCAGGACGGAGGCCCTACAGAGTACCACACGCTGACTCGCTTCCCCAGCGTGCCAGCGCACCTGGTTGCAGCCTACTACACGGACTGCGCCTTTCAGCTGCAGCACCAGTGCGACCCCGTGCTCAAAGCCTTCGCCCCGCTCTCCGCATGTGCTGTCACGGGCGTGCACAAGGGCAGGTTTGAAAGAAAGTACCCGCTCTGTGCTGCCCGGGAGTATGTGCTCGCATGGAAAGTGTGGGAGATGTGGGGGGAGAGTGGGGCAGGGAGGGGCGCCAGGGTGGGTGGGGAGCAGGAGGAGGGGGTGAGGGGAGTGGAAGGAGGGGAGGTGGTGTTCTGTGTGACTAAAGCGGTGGAGGATGCGGGTGTGCCGCGCAAGTCAAAGCCGAAGCGAGTGGATGTGTACAACTGCGGGTGGAGGGTGCAGGATGGTGCGTGCTGCAACCAACCTACCCTTTCTTAGTCTCCCTTCTTCCGGCTTCCTTTGCTTCCTTCGCTTCAGATCCTTCCCGCGTGATAGAAGTCTAGTTTTGAGGCGCCTCATTGTCGCCCATTGCTCCATCGCCTCAAAACTAGGCTTCAGATCCTTCCCATTGTCGCCCTCCATTCTCCATCGTGTACATTTTCCTTCTCCCCTTCCCATGTTGACAAATTTAAGCACACATCGGGTTGCTGTCTAGCCTTTTCCTACTCAAACTCAACCGCGCCTCTCCCCGCTCGTGTCTTGCTTTTCTCTCCTTCCCTCCGCAGTCGTTCTGCCTGACGGACGCGTGGTAGCGGAGATAGAGATGGTGGTGCGCGACGACTGCGGCATCCAGCGAGACATGGCCAAGATGGCGTTCCGCCGGGGCGCGTGGGGGTACGTGTGCAACACGCTCGCGCACATCCGCACCTACATGCGGCTGCACCCGCACCTGCTGGAGGCACACGCTCAACCGCTGGTTGAGGCTGGGATGGAGCAGGGGCAGCAGCAGCAGCAGCAGAAGGAGCAGGTGCAGCAGCAGTTGCAGGTGCAGGAGCAGGAGGAGGAGCAGCAAGGAGCCGTGTTTTCGAGTAACGGTGGCGGCGGCACCAGCAGCAGCAGAATTGCTGAGCAGGAAAGAGTGTTCCCTGCACCCAGCGCAGCAGCAGGAGAAGCACCACAGGCAGCAGCCGCAACAGCAGCAGCAATGGCATCAGCTGTTGCAGCACCCGCGGAGGCATCAGCACTGTCGGTATTCTCATCTCTGTCATCTGGAGCAGCCCAAGCAGGTGCGGTGGTGAAGCAGTCACTTGCGGTGCAGCCGTCACTCTCTCGCCTCCTGCTCCTCACGCCCCGCCACTCCCTCACCTGTGCGTTCAACCGCATCCGCTCCGCTGCTGCCGCTACCGCCATGGGCAGCAAAGGCCTCTTTGCAGCAACGCCAGCACCAGCATCTGCATCATCATCGGCAGCATTGTCAGCAGCATCAGCACCGGTGGCGTCAGTGGCTCGAACAGCGGAGGGCAAGCGGGTGCTGCTGCTGCGAGGAGTCGTGCCTACAGTGGCCGTAGCAGCCATGGGCCTGGGAGTGGGGGGGCTGCTGGTGGTGCACTATGGGGCGGCAGGAGCAGCGTCTAAGTTTCTTCTCGCGTGCACTCTCAGGTCCATGTGGATGGGGGCTCAGAGGGAGAGCCCGGAGGAAGGAACCAAGGCGGGCCGCAAGGTGATCGGAGCGAGGTAGACTGAGGTTGACAGCGGTAGTCAGATGTTGACAGCGGTAGACAGTGGTAGAATGTGGCAGGGAAGCATGCAATGGCTGGCCATTGGAAATGGGGGATGGGTGGGTAGCTGTGAACAGCTGCTGTGGGAATAATGGCCACCCGTCCCATGATGAGTATCAGTCATGTGTGTAGATAGGGTGAGAGGGAGAGGTGCCTGCCAACCAATAAAGGGGCGTCCGCATGCTGGCGCGGCTCTGTTAGGTGTTGTGTTGTGTCATCATGCGTTCGGTGACTGGTGCGCTGGTTGTAGGCAGTGGGCATGAATGTCAGCATTTATTTGTTCATATGCAGCGTATCAGTCGAATTGTATTGTATGGAGCAAACAATTACTCCAACTGGGGAAGGAAGGGTTGCCAGTGAGTGTCATTAAGTCACCAGGGCTGGCCTCGGATAGGATTTTGGGCATCCTGACCAATCAGGGCTGGCCTCCGAAAAACCGTGTAGCACTCAGGGCTGGTTGCCTATCTTCATACTGATTCCTCGAGGTGGTTCCCTCCCCAGTTTATACTGTGACCTCAGGGTAAATTCAAAAACGTTGGAAACGTTGCAATAAGTCACATTGCACTGCAGCAGGATACTAACAGGATGTCCGTCGGTACTTCATGTTTTGCGCTAGCTTAGCCACTATTGGTCAAGCTTGTAAGATTTGACGAAAATCTGCGCACACAGCAAATCAGGCCGGGATTTTTTCCGACACTCTGATTGTTCAATGTTGAGTGACCCGCTGGGGTTGCCCTTGAGATCCTCGGGGAAGGGCCACAGGTGCAGAGCCTGGGGGGCTATGGGCGTGTCAACTTATACATATTATCTATGTAGAAGTTATAGGCTAGACTGAGGTATGCTTCTAGTGAGTACAACCAACTAGTATTTGTTCTAGGTTTCCACCTCTAGTAATCATTCGTTTCTACGTTAACATGGTATCACGCTTAGGTTAGGATCCCCCCGCCTACCGCTTCCGCCCGTCGCGCCTCCTAGGCCCCGTCGCGCCCCCTAGGCCCCGTCGCGCCCCCCCTGGGCCCCGTCGCGCTCGTTAGGCCCCGTCGCGCCCCCCCTGGGCCCCGTCGTGCCCGCTGGGCCCCGTCGCGCCTCCTAGGCCCCGTCGCGCTCCCCCTGGGCCCCGTCGCGCCCCCTGGGCCCCGTCGCGACCCCTAGGCCCTAACGCGCCCCCGCTGGGCCCCGTTGCGCCTCCTAGGCCCCGTCGCGCCCCCCATGGGCCCCGTCGAGCCCGCTGAGCCCCGTCGTGCCTCCTAGGCATCGTCGCGCCTCCTAAGCCCCGTCGCGTCCCCCCCCTCTGGGCCCCGTCGCGCCCGTTCGGCCCCGTCGCGCCCCTCCTAGGCCCTGTCGTGCCCGCTGGGCCCCGTCGCGCCTCCTAGGCCCCGTCGCGCCCCCTCTGGGCACCGTCGCGCCCGCTGGGCCCTGTCGCGCCTCCTAGGCCCCGTCGCGCCCGCTGGGCCCCTTCGCGCTTCCTAGGCCCCGTCGCGCCTGCTAGGCCCCGTCGCGCCCCCCCTGGGCCCCGTCGCGCCCGTTAGGCCCCGTCGCGGCCCCCTGGGCCCCGTCGTGCCCGCTGGTCCCCGTCGCGCCTCCTCGGCCCCGTCGCGCCCCCCCTGGGCCCCGTCGTGCCCGCTGGGCCCCGTCGCGCCCCTTAGGCCTCGTCGCGCCCGCTGGCCCCTGTCGCGCCTGCTGTTAGCGCTCGCCTGCCTGGCCTCCTAGTGCCGCTCGGCCTCCTCCTAGTGCCGCCCGGCCTCCTCCTAGTGCCGCCCGGCCCCTTCCTAGCGCCGCCCGGCCTCTCCTCAGCGCTGCCCGGCCCCTCCTCGTGCCCGACCGGCCCCAGCAGCACCAGCCTGGCCCCTCCCAGCACCAGCCCGGCCCCAGAGCACCTGCCCGCCTCCCCTGCTCGGCCTGCCGTGTCCTCTCGGGCCCTGTGTCTTCTGCTCGCCTGCGCTGGGACGCCTAGCTGCTGCCCTACTGGAGAGTGCTGCCGCCGTGTCCCCGCGCCGCTGTGCTCCTGTGCCGCTGAGGAGCTGTGCTGCTGTGCCGCTGTGTCGCTGAGGAGCTGTGCCGCTGACCCTGCACGATGGCTGACTTTGTGCTCCGCCTGGACGCTGAGGGCCACGCGGTTGACTTCGCCGCCTGGCTCTCCGATCTCCGCCGCCAGCTTACAGGTCAGCGCCAGGATGGCCACTCTCTGGTTGTCCATGCTGATGGCTTGCTCCCCCGTCCCCCTGCACCTACTCCCCTCCCTGCTGACCCCTCCTCTGATGACCGTGAGGCTTTCTCTACTGCTGCGCTGGCCTGTGCGGTCTGGGACTCACGCGATGCAGTAGCTCAGGTTGCTATTAGTCACGCCCTCCCTGTGTCTGAGCGCTCGCGTTTTGCTACTGTTGAAACGGCCAAAGCTTATTTAGACGCCGTTATTGCTCGCTATTCCACCCCTGCCTCCGCTTCTGCTGGCCGCTTGCTCTTTCCGATGCTGTTCCCAGACCTGGCTGCCTTCCCTACTGTCGCAGACTTTGCCACTCATTTGCGTGCCCTAGAGACTCGCTATCGCACTGCCAGCACTGCTGCCCTTTCTGCATGACGCTCTATTTTATCGCTATGCGCCTGCCAGACCGCCTCGCTAGTGCTCGCGACCACTTTCTTAGCCTGCACCCGGGTGACCTCACCCTGACCGCCTTTGTCGACACCCTCACTGAGATCGAGACTCGCCAGCGCACTATCGCTCAGTCGAGCGGTGCGCCGGCAGTCTCTATCTTTCACGGCTGTGCCCCATCCCAGTGCACGTTCACTGACATTTCGGCTGCGGTCGCCACGGCGACCCCTCTTACCGAGACGGCTGCTGCTGTCCACCCGCAGCAGCGCTCGCGTCGCGGTGGCCGTGGCCGCCAGGGAGGTAGGGGTGGTGATGCAGGTGGTAGTGGTCGTGGTGGTGGTGACGGTAGTCCGCCTGAGGGGACTACCACCGGTGGGCAGGAGCAGCAGCCCCAGCAGCAGCAGGACCAGCCCCAGCCGCAGCCGCCGTCCCAGCAGCACCCGCCGCAGCCGTGGGCTCGTCTCCCGCCTGGTTGGCCCGGCACCTCCGGAGGCGGTGGCCGTGGTGGCGGCCCGCGCAGCTTGGCGTCTACCAGCGGCTCCAGTGCTGTGACCTGCCAGTACCAGCTTCAGACCGGGCCTCTCCGCGGCACTCTGTGCCGCCGCCCGCACCCGACCGCCCGCTGTTTCCGCCGCCTCGACGATCTTTTTCGTCGTCGCTTTGGCCCGGCCCCGGACCTCCCTGACTGGCACAGCCTACTCCGCCAGGGCGTGCCGATCTTTGAGTTAGACATGGATCAGATAGGTGCTGCTTTGCATGCTTTGTATGCTGACGCTTCTAGTGTTGCTGGATCTTACTACCCTGTGTACTCTAGTTTAGGTGTTTCACCCTTGTGTAGCTTAGCTTCCCCTGCTGCGACAGGCGTAGGACTGCCTAGGTTGCCTAGTCTAGTCGCTGCACCGGCTCCGTCCCCGGCCTCCGCCACTGCGTCGCTGTCCTTCACTCTCGACTCTGGTGCTTCTGCCTGCTTCTTCCGCGACCGTTCCACGCTCACGCCGCTTGCTGCACCTGCTGTTGTCTCTCTCGCTAACCCCTCTGCGGGTCCGGTCGTCGCGCGCAGTTCTACGTCCCTTCCTTGTCCGGCAGTTCCCTCGGGCTCCCTTACTGGCCTCCACGTTCCCTCGTTCTCCAGGAACCTGGTTGGTGTCGGCTGTCTCCAGGACCTCGGCGTCACCACCACGTTCCCCGGGCACGAGCGGTTCGCTGTCTGTTCTGAGGCTGTCTCAGGTTCCCCCCTTGCGACGTTCCCCCGGGACCCGGTGTCCGGTCTGTTTACCCTACACACCGCTTCCCCCCCGGTTGGTGCGTCCTCCCAGGTCGCTGCAGCTTGCTCGTGTCGGTCCCTCACTCACCCCTCCCTTCTCTGGCACCACCGCTTAGGTCACCCTGCTCTCCCGCGTCTGCGTCACATGTCCCAGCACGGTCTTGTCTTAGGTCTCCCCGCGTCGCTCCCTGCCCTTCCTCCCTCGACTGCGCCACCGTGCACGCCTTGCGTCGAGGGTCGGCTCCGCCGTGCTCCTCACTCCTCCTCGCTGCGTCCTGCTACTGCCCCCCTTCAGACCCTGCACTTGGACGTTTGGGGCCCTGCCCCCGTCCCCGGACCGCGCGGTGAGCGCTACTTCCTTGTGCTCGTCGACGACTACACGCGCTACACCACGGTGTTTCCCCTGGAGCGGAAGGCCGACGTGCCCGACGTTCTTCTCCCGTGGGTTGTGGCTGCGCGTCTCCACCGCGGTCTCCCCGTGTTGTGTCTCCACTCCGACCGTGGCGGCGAGTTCGCCTCTGGTCGGCTTGGACAGTTCTGTCGTGCGGAGGGCATCACCCAGTCGTACACGTTGCCGGACTCGCCACAGCAGAATGGGGTTGCTGAGCGCCGCATCGGCTTGGTCATGGAGGTCGCCCGTACCTCTATGATCCATGCCGATGCCCCCCATTTTCTGTGGCCGTTCGCTGTTCGCTACGCGGCTCACCAACTTAACCTGTGGCCACGCTCCCAGCGGCCGCAGGTTTCGCCGACCCTCCTTTGGACCGGGTCCCCCGGTGACGCGTCTGCGTTCCACGTCTGGGGCTGCCTTGCTCACGTTCGTGCCTCTGGCACGGACAAGCTCACTGCCCGCACTGTCCCCTGTGTCTTCCTCGGTTTCCCCCTGGACTCGTCTGACTGGCTTTTCTACCACCCGCCGTCTCACCGCTTCCTCCACTCTCGTGACGTCACCTTTGACGAGTCCGTCTCCTTCTACCGCCGCTTCCCTCACCGAGGTCTCCCAGTTGCCCCCCCCCTTTTCCTTGCTCCCTCTCCCCCGGTAGCCCCTGCCCCTCTCCCGCATCGTCCTGCCCCGTCTGGTGTCTCCCACGTCACTCCCCTCCCGTCAGTTGTCCCCGTTGAGGAGTCTGCTGACTCTGGTGGTACCCCCGGTCCGTCCTTGCCGCGTCCCCCTTCCCCGGTGCCTCCGCCCCCACTGTCGCAGTCGCCGACCCCGCTGCCGCCGCCGTCGCCGTCGCCGCCGCAGCCGTCGCCGCCGCCGCCGCTGTCGCTGCCGCAGCTGTCGCCGCTGTCGCCGCCGCCGCAGCCGTTGCCGCCACTGCCGCCGCTGCTCTCGGCCCCTGGGGGTGCTGGTGTGGAGGAGGGTGTTCGTCCTGCGGCTTCTGGGGGTGCCGCTGGTGTTGGAGGGGGTTCTCGCTCTGGGGGTGTTGGTTCTGGGGGTGCTGCTGTTGAGTGTTCTGCCGACGGTCGTTCTGCCTCTGCTGGTCCGAGAGTTCCGGCCCAGCCGTCGTTGCCGCCGCAGCAGCCGTCGCCGCCGGTTTCCGCTCTCCGCCTGCTCGGCCTTCCCTCCCCGGACCGCGCGCCGGTGTCTCCCCCACCGCCTCCTGACCTTCCTGTCTACGGTCCTGTGTTCCCGCCGCCAGACTCGTCTCCGGCCCGTCTTCCTCCTCGTTCCCCTCCTGTGTCTCCTCCGCTGTCCCCTGACCCTACCCCTCCGTCTCACGTTTGGGCTCGCCGTCCCTCCCGTGCTCGTCCCGTCTCTCCTGTCCTGCCCACCCACCCTATGTTGCTCCGTTCCCACTCGTCTCGTCCTCCCCTCCTCCCGTCCCCTCCTCCCTCGTCCCTTGCTGTTGCACCTCCTCCGTTCTCTGACTACCTCCGTTCTGCTCGTCCCCTTGTCCCTCGGGTCCTTGCCTCTCTTGTTACCGACCCTACTGTTCCTGTCTCGCGCCTTGACGCGCTTGTCGCTGCTGTCGCTGACTTCGCTTCTACCCGCCGCCTTGACTACGCTACCGCTCTGGTCTCTGACCCTGCCCGTCCTCCGTCCGTCGGGGGTGCTCCTGCCCTTGGCAGTGACGTCCTAGAGGACAGGCAGTACGAGCTGGCTTTCCTTTCCGAGGCTGCTCCCCATCTCTGCTCCATGCTGTTAGTCCCTGAGGGTGACCCAGACGCCTTCGACATCCCGACCCCTCGCACCTACGCTGAGGCCACCTCGGGACCTTGGGCCTCTCAGTGGATAGCTGCCATGGAGCAGGAGATGGCATCTTGGAGATCCACCGGCACTTACGTCGACGCAGTTCCCCCGCCTGGGGTGAACGTAGTCGATGGTCGGTGGCTCTTCAAGGTGAAGCGCCCCCCTGGAGAGCCGCCTGTCTTCAAGGCGCGCTACGTGGCCAGAGGTTTCAGTCAGCGCGAGGGGGTGGACTTCTTCCAGACCTTCGCCCCGACCCCGAAGATGACCACTCTTCGGGCGCTGCTACACGTAGCAGCACAGCGTGACTACGAGCTTCACTCCCTCGACTTCTCTACTGCCTTTCTTCAGGGCAGCCTACACGAGCAGGTCTACCTGCGCCGACCACAGGGCTTCACTGGTACCTTCCCTCCTGGGACCCAGTGGCTTCTCAGGCGCCCGGTCTACGGCCTGCGTCAGGCTCCCCGCGAGTGGCACGACACGCTACGTGCCACGTTAGCAGACCTGCAGTTCTTTCCGTCCTCTGCTGACCCTTCACTGTTTGTGCGTTCCGGCCAGACTCCGTTCTACATCCTTGTCTACGTAGACGACCTGGTCTTCGCTACTCCTGACAGGGACGCACTGGCCTCTGTGAAGGCTGAGCTGCTGAAGAGACACACCTGCACTGACCTTGGAGAGCTGCGTCGCTATCTTGGCCTGCAGATCTCTAGGGACAGAGCAGCACGCACCATCACTCTGACCCAGTCACACTTGGTGCGTCAGGTCCTTCAGAGGTTCGGTCTTCAGTTCTCCTCTGCACAGCCCACACCTCTACCCGTAGACCATGGGCTCTCTGCTCCCGTTCCTGAGGAGCCAGTAGAGCCCAGTGGCCCCTACGCAGAGCTGGTGGGTTGCCTCATGTACCTGATGACTTGCACTCGCCCAGATCTCGCATACCCTCTCAGCATCCTGGCTCGCTTTGTGGCTACAGGCAGACACCGACCTCAGCACTGGTCTGCCGCTAAGAGGGTTTTGCGTTATCTTGCTAGTACATCAGGCATGGGGTTAGTGCTAGGAGGACGCAGGCCAGTGGTCCTTACTGGGCACACAGACGCTTCTTGGGCAGACGACGCTGAGACGCTCAGGTCGTCGCAGGGCTACTGTTTCAGCCTTGGTTCGGGTGCTATCTCTTGGAGATCCACTCGCTCGTCGTCTGTGGCTCAGTCTAGCTGTGAGGCTGAGATCTACGCTGGTGCCATGGCGGCACAGGAGCTCCGCTGGCTGACCTTCTTGCTCATAGACTTAGGTGAGCGGCCTAGCTCTGCCCCGGTCCTGTACGCTGACAACAGGGCCATGATACTCCTGTGTCAGGAGCCTCGGCTTGAGGGCAGAGCGAAGCATATCCAGCTGCGGTACTTCCTCCTGCGCGAGCTACAGCAGCGCCGCCAGGCCCGCGTAGTTCACTTGGCCTCAGGTGCCAACACAGCTGATATCTTTACTAAGGCGCTTGCGCCTAAAGATCATCAGCGGCACTGTGTACAGCTTGGTCTTGTTCCTGTAGCTGCTCCCCTGTTAGGATCCTGATTGTGTACTCTCTATTATATATGCTTGTCAGACTGGCCTTGTGGCCTTACCTCCAGTGGCTGGACTAGTAGTGCCACCCTGGCTTGCTTCAGTTTTGGTTGTATTCTTGCTGACTGGTCTCCAGACCCCTGCCTCAGTGGTTGGACTAGTAGTGCCGCCCTGAGCTGTTTGCTTCTTGTTTAGTTTCACCCCTTGTCTAGCCTAGGGGGTGTGTCAACTTATACATATTATCTATGTAGAAGTTATAGGCTAGACTGAGGTATGCTTCTAGTGAGTACAACCAACTAGTATTTGTTCTAGGTTTCCACCTCTAGTAATCATTCGTTTCTACGTTAACAGGGCGCACTTACCCGCTATTCAACAAGCCCTTTTAACCCAGTGGTTAGTGACTGGGTTTCTGACATTCAAGGCCTGTTGTTGTTGTTAAATTATATAAGCTATTATTGTCAACTTATACATATTAGCTATATAGAAGTTATAGGCTAGACTGAGGTATGCTTCTAGTGAGTACAACCAACTAGTATTTGTTCTAGGTTTCCACTTCTAGTCTATTATTCAGTTCTTACTTTAACATGGTATCACGCGTAGATTAGAATCCCCCACCTACCGCTTCCGCCCGTACCCTAGCTAGGCCCCGCCGCGCCCCCCCCCCCCCCCCCTGGGGCCCCGTCGCGCCTCCTAGCCCCGTCGCGCACCTCCTGGGCCCCGTCGCGCCTCCTGGCTCCGTCGTGCCTCCTAGCCCCGTCGCGCCTCTCCTGGGCCCCGTCGCACCTCCTAGCCCCGTCGCGCCCATCCTAGGCCCCGTTGTGCCTCCTAGCCCCGTCGCGCCTCCTAGCTCCGTCGCGCCCCTCCTGGGCCCCGTCGCGCCCCCTAGCGCCCCTCCTGGGCCCCGTCGCGCCTCCTAGCCCTGTCGCGCCCCTCCTGGGCCCCGTCGCGCCCTGCCTGCCCCGTCGCGCCCCTCCTGGGCCCCGTCGCGCCCTGCCTTGCCCCGTCGCGCCCGATAGGCCCCGTCGCGCCATCCCTGGCCCCGTCGCGCCCGCCTGGCCCCGTCGCGCCCTGCCTGGCCCCGTCGCGCCTGCCTGGCCCCTCCACAACTGCCTAGCCCTGCCGCGCCTGCCTGGCCCCGCCGCGCCTGCCTGGCCCCGCCGCGCCTGCCTGGCCCCGCCGCGCCTGCCTGGCCCCGCCGCACCTCCCTGGCCCCGCCGCGCCTCCCTGGCCCCGCCGCGCCTGTCTGGCCCCGCCGCGCCTGCCTGGCCCCACCGCGCCTGCCTGGCCCCGCCGCATCTGCCTGGCCCCTCCGCGCCTGCCTGGCCCCGCAGCGCCTGCCTGGCCCCGCCGCGCCTCCCTGGCCCCGCCGCGCCTGCCTGGCCCCGCCGCACCTGCCTAGCCCCTCCGCGCCTGCCTGGCCCCGCCGCGTCTGCCTGGCCTCTCCCACTGCCCGCCCGGCCCATCTTCGTGCCTGCTCGTCCTGCCGTGCCACCTCGGGCTCCGTCTACTCTGCTCGCCAGTGCTGGGGCGCCTCGCGGCCGCCGTGCTGGAGAGTGCTGCCGCCGTGTCCCTGCGTCGCTGTGTTCCTGTGGAGCTGTGCCGCTGACCCTGCACGATGGCTAACATCGTGCTCCGACTGGACGCCGAGGGCCATGCGGTTGACTTCGCCACCTGGCTCTCCGATCTCCGCCGCCACCTTACAGGTCAGCGCCAGGATGGCCACTCTTTGGTTGTCCATGTCGATGGCTTGCTCCCCCGCCCCCCTGCCCCTGCTCCCCTCCCTGCTGATCCCTCCTCTGATGACCGTGAGGCCTTCTCTACTGCTGCGCTTGCCTGTGCGGTCTGGGACTCCCGCGATGAAGTAGCTCAGGTTGCTATTAGTCACACCCTCCCTGTGTCTGAGCGCTCGCGATTTGCTACTGTTGAGACGGCCAAAGCTTACTTAGACGCTGTTATTGCTTGCTATTCCACACCCGTGTCTGCTTCTGCTGGCCGCTTGCTCTTCCCGATGTTGTTCCTAGACCTTGCAGCCTTCCCTACCGTCGCAGACTTTGCCACTCACCTGCGTGCCCTAGAGACCCGCTATCGCACTGCCAGCACTGCTGCCCAGCTCACTGCGCTCCCCCCCCCCTTTCTGCATGACCCTCTATTTTATCGCCATGCGCCTGCCAGACCGCCTCGCTATTGCTCACGATCACTTCCTTCGCCAGCACCCGGGTGACCTCACCCTCACCGCCTTTGTCAACACCCTCACCGAGATCGAGACTCGTCCACTCACTATCGCTCCGTCGAGCGGTGCGCCGTCAGTCTCTATCTTTCACGGTTGTGCCCCCTCCCAGTGCACGTTCACTGACGTTTCGGCTGCGGTCGCCACGGCGACCCCTCTCACCAAGACGGCTGCTGCGGTCCACCCGCAGCAGCGCTCGTGCCGCGGTGGCCGTGGTCGCCAGGGAGGTAGGGGTGGTGGCGCAGGTGGTGGTGGTGGTGGTGGTGGTGGTGGTGGTGGTGGTGGTGGTGGTGGTGACGGTAGTCCGCCTGAGGGGACTACCACTGGTGGGCAGGAGCAGCAGCCCCAGCCGCAGCAGGAGCAGCCCCAGCCGCAGCCGCCGCCCCAGCAACAGCCGCCAACCCAGCAACAGTCGCCGCAGCCGTGGGCCCGTCTCCCGCCTGGCTGGCCCGGCACCTTTGGAGGTAGTGGCCGTGGTGGTAGCCCGTGCAGCTTGGCATCTACCGGCGGCTCCGGTGCTGTCACCTACCAGTACCAGCTTCAGACCGGGCCTCTCCGCGGCACTCTGTGCCGCCGCCCGCACCCGACCGCCCGCTGTTTCTGCCGCCTCGACGATCTCTTTCGTCGTCGCTTTGGCCCGGCCCCGGACCTCCCCGACTGGCACAGCCTACTCCGCCAGGGCGTGGTGATCTTTGAGTTAGACATGGATCAGATAGGTGCTGCTTTGCATGCTTTGTATTCTGACGCTTCTAGTGTTGCTTGATCTTATTACCCTGTGTACTCTAATTTAGGTGTTGCACAATTGTGTAGCTTAGCCTCCCCTGCTGCGTCAGGCGTAGGACTGCCTAGCTTGCCTAGTCTAGTCGCTGCACCGGCTCCGTCCCCGGCCTCCGCCAGTGCTTCGCTGTCCTCTGCGGGTCCGGTCGTCGCTCGCAGTTCTACGTCCCTTCCCTGTCCAACAGTTCCCTCGGGCTCCCATACAGGCCTCCATGTTCCCTCGTTCTCGAGGAACCTGGCTGGTGTCGGCTGTCTCCAGGACCTCGGCGTCACCACCACGTTCCCCGGGCATGAGCGGTTCGCTGTCTGTTCTGAGGCTGTCTCAGGTTCCCCCCTTGCGACGTTCCCCCGGGACACCGGTGTCCGGTCTGTTCACCCTAGACACCGCTGCCCCCCTGGTTGGTGCATCCTCCCAGGTCGCTGCAGCTTGCTCGTGTCGGTCCCTCACTCACCCGTCCCTTCTCTGGCACCACCGCTTAGGTCACCCTGCTCTCCCGCGTCTACGTAACATGTCCCAGCACGGTCTTGTCTTAGGTCTCCCCACGTCGCTCCCTGCCCTTCCTCCCTCGACTGTGCCACCGTGCACGCCTTGCGTCGAGGGTCGGCTCCGCCGTGCTCCTCACTCCTCCTCGCTGCGCCCTGCTACTGCCCCCCTTCAGACCCTGCACCTGGACGTTTGGGGCCCTGCCCCCGTCCCCGGACCGCGAGATGAGCGCTACTTCCTTGAGCTCGTCGACGACTACACGCGCTACACCACGGTGTTTCCCTTGGAGCGGAAGGCCGACGTGCCCGACGTTCTTCTCCCGTGGGTTGTGGCTGCGCGTCTCCACCACGGTCTCCCCGTGTTATGTCTCCACTCTGACCGTGGCGGCGAGTTCGCCTCTAGTCGGCTTGGACAGTTCTGTCGTGCGGAGGGCATCACCCAGTCGTACACCTTGCCGGACTCCCCACAGCAGAATGGGGTTGCTGAGCGCCGCATCGGCTTGGTCATGGAGGTCGCCCGTACCTCCATGATTCATGCCGATGCCCCCCATTTTCTGTAGCCGTTCGCTGTTCGCTACGCTGCTCACCAGCTTAACTTGTGGCCACGCTCCCAGCGGCCGCAGGTTTCGCCGACCCTCCTTTGGACCGGGTCCCCCGGTGGCGCATTTGCGTTCCACGTCTGGGGCTGCCTTGCTCACGTTCGTGCCTCGGGCACGGACAAGCTCAATGCCCGCACTGTCCCGTGTGTCTTCCTCGGTTTTCCCCTAGACTTGTCTGACTGGCTTTTCTACCACCTGTCGTCTCACCGCTTCCTCCACTCTCGTGACGTCACCTTTGACGAGTCTGTCTCCTTCTACCGCCGCTTCCCTCACCGAGGTCTCCCGGTTGCCCCGCCCCTGTTCCTGGCTCCCTCTCCCCCGGTAGCCCCTGCTCCTCTCCCGCCTCGTCCTGCCCCGTCTGCTGTCTCTCACATCACTCCCCTCCCGTCGGTTGTCCCCGTTGAGGAGTCTGCTGACTCTGGTGGTCCCCCCGGTCCGTCCCTGCCGCGTCCCCCTTCCCCGGTGTCTCCGCCTTCCCTGCCGCAGTCGCTGTCGCCGCCCCCGCCGCCGCCGCCGCAGCCATCGTCGCCGCCGCCGTCGCTGCCGCCGTTGACCTCTTGGGGTGCTGGCATTGAGGAGGGTGTTCGTCCTGTGGCTCCCGGGGGTGCCGCTAGAGTTGGAGGGGGTTCTTTCTCTACGGGTGTGGGTTCTGGGGGTGCTGCTGTTGAGGGTTCCGCCGATGGTCATCCTGCCTCTGCCGGTCCGAGGGTTCCGGCTCAGCTGTCGCAGCAGTCGCAGCAGCCGTCGCCGCCGGTCTCCGCTCTCCGCCTGCTCGGCCTTCCCTCCCCGGACCGCGTGCCGGTGTCTCCCCCACCGCCTGCTGACCTTCCTGTCTACGGTCCTGTGTTCCCGCCGCCGAACTCGTCTCCGGCCCGTCTTCCTCCTCGTTCCCCTCCTGTGTCCCCTCCGCTGTCCCCTGACCCTACACCTCCGTCTCACGTTTGGGCTCGTCGTCCCTCCCGTGCTCGTCCCGTCTCTCCTGTCCTGCCCACCCACCCTATGTTGCTCCGTTCCCGCTCGTCTCGTCCTCCCCTCCTCCCGTCCCCTCCTCCCTCGTCCCTTGCTGTTGCACCTCCTCCGTTCTCTGACTACCTTTGTGCCGCTCGTCCCCTTGTCCCTCGGGTCCTTGCCTCTCTTGTTACCGACCCTGCTGTTCCTGTCTCGTGCCTTGACGCGCTTGTCGCTGCTGTCGCTGACTTCGCCTCTACCCGCCGCCTTGACTACGCTACCGCTCTGGTCTCTGACCCTGCCCGTCCTCCGTCTGTCGGGGGTGCTCCTGCCCTTGGCAGTGACGTCCTAGAGGACAGGCAGTACGAGCTTGCTTTCCTTTCCGAGGCTGCTCCCCATCTCTGCTCCATGCTGTTAGTTCCTGAGGGTGACCCAGACGCCTTCGACATCCCGACCCCTCGCACCTACGCTGAGGCCACCTCGGGACCTTGGGCCTCTCAGTGGATAGCTGCCATGGAGCAGGAGATGGCATCTTGGAGGTCCACCGGCACTTACGTCGACGCAGTTCCCCCGCCTGGGGTGAACGTAGTCGATGGTCGGTGGCTCTTCAAGGTGAAGCGCTCCCCTGGAGAGCCGCCTGTCTTCAAGACGCACTACGTGGCCAGAGGTTTCAGTCAGCGAGAGGGGGTTGACTTCTTCCAGACCTTCGCCCCGACCTCGAAGATGACCACTCTTTGGGCGCTGCTACACGTAGCAGTACAGCGCGACTACGAGCTTCACTCCCTCGACTTCTCTACTGCCTTTCTTCAGGGCAGCCTACACGAGCAGGTCTACCTGCACCGACCACAGGGCTTCACTGGTACCTTCCCCCCTGGGACCCAGTGGCTTCTCAGGCGCCCGGTCTACGGCCTGCGTCAGGCTCCTCTCGAGTGGCACGATACGCTGCGGGCCACGTTAGCAGACCTGCAGCTCTTTCCGTCCTCTGCTGACCCCTCGCTGTTTGTGCGTTCCGGCCAGACTCCGTTCTACATCCTTGTCTACGTAGACGATCTGCTGACAGGGACGCACTGGCCTCTGTGAAGGCCGAGCTTCTGCAGAGACACACGTGCACTGACCTTGGAGAGCTGTGTTGTTATCTTGGTCTGCAGATCTCTAGGGACAGAGCAGCACGCACCATCACTCTGACACAGCCACACTTGGTGCGTCAGGTCCTTCAGAGGTTCGGTCTTCAGTTCTCCTCCGCACAGCCCATACCTCTACCTGTAGACCATGGGCTCTCCGCTCCCGTTCCTGAGGAGCGAGTAGAGTCTAGTGACCCCTACGCAGAGCTGGTGGGTTGCCTCATGTACCTGATGACTTGCACTCGCCCAGATCTTGCATACCCTCTCAGCATCCTGGCTCGCTTGGTGGCTACAGCCAGACACCGACCTCAGCACTGGTCTGCCGCTAAGAGGGTTTTGCGTTATCTTGCTAGTACATCGGGCATGGGGTTAGTGCTAGGAGGACGCAAGCCAGTGGTCCTTACTGGGCACACATACGCTTCTTGGGCAGATGACTCTGAGACGCTCAGGTTGTCGCAGTGCTACTGTTTTAGCCTTGGTTCGGATGCTATCTCTTGGAGATCCACTCGCTCGTCGTCTGTGGCTCAATCTAGCTGTGAGGCTGAGATCTACGCTGGTGCCATGGCGGCACAGGAGCTCCGCTGGCTGACCTTATTGCTCACAGACTTAGGTGAGCGGCCCAGCTCTGCCCCGGTCCTGTACGCTGACAACAGGGCCATGATTCTCCTGTGTCAGGAGCCTCGGCTTGAGGGCAGAGCGAAGCATATCCAGCTGCGGTACTTCCTCCTGCGCGAGCTACAGCAGCGCCGCCAGGCCCGCGTAGTTCACTTGGCCTCAGGTGCGAACACAGCTGATATCTTTACTAAGGTGCTTGCGCCTAAAGATCATCAGCGGCACTGTGTACAGCTTGGTCTTGTTCCTGTAGCTACTCACCTGTTAGGATCCTGATTGTGTACTCTCTATTATATATGCCTGTGAGACTGGCCTTGTGGCCTTACCTCCAGTGGCTGGACTAGTAGTGCCACCCTAGCTTGCTTTAGTTTTGTTTGTATTCTTGCTGACTGGTCTCCAGAACCCTACCTCAGTGGTTGGACTAGTAGTGCCACCCTGAGATGTTTGCTTCTTGCTTAGCTTTACCCCTTGTCTAGCCTAGCGGGTGTGTCAACTTATGCATATTAGCTATGTAGAAGTTATAGGCTAGACTGAGGTATGCTTCTAGTGAGTACAACCAACTAGTATTTGTTCGAGGTTTTCTATCTCTAGTCTATTATTCAGTTCTTACTTTAACAATTATACCGTATTCCCCCGGATAAGACACCCACGGGACGGGTGGCACTAAATTTTGATGCAAAATTTTGTGGGGGTGTAATTAGTGGCACTTTTTGTATAACGCCCGGGGGCTATGGAATGACAATTTTATGTTTATGAACTAGAATTGAACTGTGTTGTAGACAGTTCTTTTGTGCCGAATTTTAACGATTCTTGCACGTGATCGCGTATATGGTGAGGAGGATCATCGTCATGCCACGTTGCAGGCAAACAGTCATAGGTTGCCTGCATCACAGGTTGTCACGTTCTGTCAAATCGTAGTGGCAAGTGGCAACCTCGACGGGAATCAGGCTTGTACAGTATCGTGGTTGCAAGTGGCAACCTTCCATGAGCCTAGTACAGTATCAGGCTCGCAACATTCGCCTAAGTGACGGGAATTCCATGCATGGTAACAGATCTACACCGCATTGAACCACTTCGCTTCGAGCTTGCATTGCTTAGTGACGCGCGAGTCTAATATGAGACACTCTGATAAGAGGCAAAATCTACAGAAATACATTGAAAATGAACCAAGGGGGTGGTGTATAGGTTTCATGCCAAAAACTAGGGTGGTATGAATATCCCATTTAATAAAGCACCCAGGTCCGCCCAAACCACCCATGGGTGATTAATTCTGGCAGGTGTTTTATCCGGGGGAATACGGTATAAGTGTAGGCTTGGTAGATGTTACTGAACATTACTGTAGAGGGTACAACACCCCTCCTTGTATCCCTCTCTCTTCTTTCCTAGTTCTCTTTTCTCTCGACATTCTCGCTTACCTCCTAGATCTAATCTTACGTCATTTTCATGGCTTCACCTATTCCTACCTAGCCTGACTTCAAGACATGGTTTCAGAGCAGGACGCCCTTCCCGGGCCTGCTCTCCACGCTTCCGCCGCGTACTCGTCCTTACCTTGCCGCCGTCGCGGCCTTCTGTCTGTTTGTTGCCGTCGCGGCCTTCCTACTGCCTGCCGCCGTGGCACCTTTTCCAAGATGCCGCGGCGGCCTTTGTGTGCTGTCGTCCCAGCGTCGACGAGCAGTCGCGGCTCCGACGCCACGCTGTGGTGGCGTCGTCGTGGTGCCGTGGCTGTGTCGTCGGCCTGTTGCCATCGCGCACCACCTGCGTCGCTGCTAGATTTGCAGCCCGCGTGCTCGCCAGTAAGCGCCGCGCCAGCAATGGCGCCGCGCTGAAGATCCGAAGCCCCTCCCCGTCCCCCTGTACTCTGTCGCCTCCTCTTCGCCACAGCCGACGTCTGACTCTCGCCGGTCGTTCCCCTGGTGCGGAGTTTGGACACGCCGCCGGAAGGGCGGAGGCCGCTGCCGTCACCGCCGTCGTGAGCCGAAGCCGTCGCCGTCGCCGCTGTCGTCGCCGCAGGCCTGTTGCCGCCGCACGCCCATCGTCGCCGTCGCTGTCGCCGCTGCCGGGACTGCCGCCGTCGCCATCTCCAAGGCCTTGGGGTTGGCCCTGTTGGAGTCGTCGTGGCTGATGGGAATGGGGGTGCTAGGTTAGGGGGTGTGGGGGTGTGTGGGTCCTTCCACCTCCCACCTCCCACCTCCCCTTGCGTTGGGTCACCTCCTCTGACCGAACCCATAGCGGATGTCCCTAAGCGTACACCCCCATCTCCCCCTGCTCTACCGGTTTCCACCTCTGGGGGTTCTCCTGCCCCATCCCCAACTGCTGTGGGCTTGATATCGTCTTCCGCGAAGCGGAAAGCGAGCAGCCTGCAGCAGAAGTGGCAGCAGCAGCGTCTCCCCTTCGCTCGGTCAATGGACAAAGCGCCTGTTGAGGAACCCGACGATGTTGCCGACGACCTTGATGACGAGGATCACGAACCCGCCGACCAAGAGAGTTCCAAAAATCCATAGGCTGCTTTTGCAAAAGCGCACCGACGTTTTAGGCTTCTTTGGAGAGTTTGTTCCCTTGGCTTGTCCTCGACCGTGCTGACGATGGTTTCCCTGTATTGCACTGCAACACTTGTCTCGAGCACGGAGTTTCAGGTGCGGACACCAAGTACGGCAAGAACGGTTGTGGCGGGTGTGACATGCAGAACAACAGCATCCAGACTCACCAGCGCTCCAACACCCACCGCGATGCCTACCGTCTGATGAAGGCAAAGCAGTCGAAGATGTTGCGGCAAACTCTCCTAAACGAGTACGAGGGGCTCGATAAGAGCACGCTATATCTCATCACCGCCATGAAGATGGCGGTGTACACGTGCCAATCAGAGGCGCCGATAACATCCTACGTCGGCTTCATCAAGTTCATGGCTTCAGTGCAAATGCCCAACCTCCCTCTGGATCAGAAGGGTGCCTACTTTTCAGAGTGAGTAACTTCGAATTCAGATTTACCGGGGCTTGTCTTTTCGAACTTAGTGCATTTTTTTCCAAGTACCGAGCAAGCATATTAGTGGTCCATGAGATGCAACATCTCTGATTACTCTCTTGTTTTATCGTGTTTATGCTTGACAGATACGGATTCAACAAGTTGGTCGAGGCCGCATCGAAGTACCTACAAGGAGCAGCTGAAGAACATCGCCAATAGCCCTTATCTCGGCATCGCTATTGACGAGAGCATGGACCGTGTCAGAGGGAAGCATTTGATAGTATATATGACTTACATCAAGGATGGATATATGCGTACCGAGTTCCTGACGCTCCTCACCATGCAAAAATGTGATGCAGCAAGCCTCACTGAAGTTCTGGAGACTTACATGCGATCGGTCGGCATCGACATGGAGAAGATCGTCGGGATAAGTACGGACGGCGCGTCTGTCATGGTAGGCAAGCACAAGGGCGTCGTCGCACGGTTGCGTGTTAAGATTCGGCACCTAGTGTCATGCCACTGCATCGCCCATCGGTGAGTTGACGACGGTGTTTGTTGTTTGACTGGTTGTCTTTCGGTTGTTGGTTCCCAAGTCGCATGCGATGTCACGTTCTACTGTCTCACACCTGGTGTGCGTCTGTGTGTTCCCTCCCCCCCTCTCTGCCAGTGAGTCTCTGGCAGCCAAAGATGCGGCGGCGAAGGTTAGAGACTTCTCCGTTATCGACCAGGTCATCAGAACCGTCTCAGAATTGCTGTCAATGAGTTGGATCTGGCACAAGCGCTTCAAGAAGCTGCAGGAAGAGCTGTGTGACACAAATCTGGAGCTCCAGGGAATATATGACGTCCGCTGGCTTTCACGGGGGACCGCGGTAAAGCGGTTCGTGCAGCTGCTGCCGGCTGTAGTCGTGCTTCTGCACGAGTATCAGCACGAGCTCTATGGACTTGTGAAGAGTTTCAAGTTTCACTTCCTTGTGTACTTCTTGGCAGATTTGCTCGAGGTCCTTAACGACCTCAACGCGAGGTTTCTGAAGAAGCAGGTGAGGTTTCTGACGGCTGTGACCTTGTGCTTGTTTAACCGCAGGTCCTGATTGTTGTCGTTCTTTCTCTGCTTTATGCCCGACCCCAGGTGGACATTACACTGGTTGCTGGCGAGGTTAACCTGGTGTGCAGAAAGATTGACGTCTGCTACATCGACTGTGAAAACTCTTTCGGTAGGGACTCACCGCTTCTGAAGAATTTCTTGAAGGTGCATGCCAACCCCCAGTTTCGAGAGGTGTCAGTCGAAGGTGTCGACAAGGAAGATGCTCCGACTGTGCATACCTTCACGCTCAGCGAGGAGCCATGGGAAGGTCAGAAAGGCAAGGGGGACTACCCGACCTGCGTAAAGCTGTACAGGGAGTATGCGGCGGAGGCAAAGGCACGGCTGGAGCACAGGCTCGACAATCTGCAGGATCTTAAAGCCCGACCAGCAGGTTGCAACTCTCTTTTTCTCAAGATGCTACATCTTGAGAAACTGTAACCAAACCCACGCGCAGCAGTGGTTGACGAGACTCAAACTCCTAAACTCTGTGCCTCGACAAACTTGGCAAGTTTGCGTCCCTGCCAAGTATCGAGGTGAACAAGCACGAAGTGTGCTCAAAGGGTAATTACTCGTTAAAAGTTTGACTTTCAGGCGGTTTAGCGCAAGTGTACCAATGTTTGTTTGATTGCACAAGGGCAAAACCGAAGCCCAATAGTTGAGTCTCGTTTCCTTTCAACTTGCCCTAACAAAAAAAAAACGATTGGGCTGTTAGCGCAAAAACGCAGGCACGAAAACACCCCTTGCAACATGGCAAAAAGGCAGGTGTGAGTCCCCTGCCAAATGACGGGGCTCAAACGTGACACCTTTGCCAGGTTGTGTAGCCCTTGGGAACTCCCGCGCAAGCACGAGGTGGACGAATATGAAGTTTCGCAAAAACATTTCGCTTGTCTTTTTCCTCGTCAACCAATCGTAACCTGCCGCCCCACCTACTTCAACATTACCAGTATGCAACCTGCCGGTCGGGCTTTAACGGTGCGAAGTTGTTTCGGCCGCTCGTATACCCCGAGGATTGGGCATCATTGATGAAGAAGGCCAGGAAGTGGTTGGCTCTGCTAGATAAGCTTTTCCATTTTAAGCTTCTCGGTAAGTGTATGATGCTTCAAATCTTCTTGCCCCCGCATGGTAAACCTCCTTCGCTGTCACATTGTTGCTGCCTTGCACGCCCTAAACTCCTCCCGCGTTGCGTCCGCCCTCCCCTCCTCCTCCCCCCCTTCCGCCCATATATCCCACCCATTTCCCCCATCTGAGTTCTCAGGGGTCAACTTCAAGACCTGCGTGTCAGAGCCGCATCTCTTCCTCCACACGATGAACACCAACCACACGAATCTCGGCTTTCACTAGTCCCTGAAGCTCATGCTGGACAGCACGGACTACGAGAGAGCATACCCCAACATCGTGCGGCTTTGGCAGGCGGTCGACGTGCTGCCCCCCAGCACGGCTGAGTGCGAGAGGGGCTTCAGCCGCCAGAATCGCATCAAGTCGTGGACGCGCTGCTGCTTGGGCGATGGGAAGCTCGAGGATC
The DNA here is from genome assembly GCA_027943415.1 of Closterium sp. NIES-67. Taxonomy (NCBI): domain Eukaryota; kingdom Viridiplantae; phylum Streptophyta; class Zygnematophyceae; order Desmidiales; family Closteriaceae; genus Closterium; species Closterium sp. NIES-67. The sequence continues at coordinate 111,895 of BQMB01000801.1, forward strand.
TTATGGCAGTGGCCCTCGTGCAGTGCGACATGGCGTGGCTGAAGATGGTGGAGATTTTCCGAACAATCAAGGACCGCCGCCCTGCTACCCAGTTTGACATGGCCGACTAAAAGCATCGGGAGCAGAGGGTCTCCTCTCCAGCAGCAGCAACAGCAATTGCAGCAGTAGCAGTATCAAGATTCACCAGCAGTAGCATTGGCATCACCAGCACCAGTAACACCAGCAGTAGTAGTAGCAGCAGTAGTATTTGGCATGGTGTAGGATTAGTGCGCTATGCTTTGCAATGTGAACATCTATAATGCGAAGCAAAGTTTTCCACTTAAGAATGAGTATGGCGTTTGTAGACCCTGATATGGAAAAGCAGTTTTTTTTAGCACCCTTATAAACCAAAGTCAAAAAAAGTGGTCGAGGGTTCATACCCTTACGTGAAAGACTACTCCAAATCCTATCCAGAGGCCTGGTTCGGGGAGGATTGTCTCTAGCATTGATGACTTCACCGAAAAAATAGAATAGCGGGGGGGGGGGGGGGGGTTGGGTTTCGTTCGAGGATTGTCTCTAACATTAAGAACTTAACCAAAATAGAGTGGCGTGGGGCTGGTTGGAGGA